>OLKM01002421.1:0-20000 GCA_900291075.1 Melanogrammus aeglefinus | reverse complement strand
ATACTGTTTTAAAACCTGGCTGCTCAAAGGACAATTCATTTCCAAACATTTACATACGTTGAATTGATAGGTTTTATTTTTTGGCACAGATCACAAGCAGATGAAAATGCAAGAAAGTAGTTCCACCAGCTTTCCAGAACGCATGTACGTACGTAAGTAGCCATCTGACGGACGGATGTCATTGGACTTGGAGCTGTGAGTCCACACATCACCACAACAGAGTTCCTTGGTTTTACATGAGTTACTATACTATATGATGGAGCAGCTAAGGTTAATCAATAAATATAGCTACATTGATGGTTCTGTGATAAGGCATGAGAGGAAAGATTTGGTTCCTTCTCTGTTATGTTTATGACTTATTTGAAACTAAAAATGCATCTCTTGTGACTGAGTGTCTATTTTTTCTATGAAATGTTTGAAGTGCGTGAAACCTTTTGTATTTCTAGGCTCTCTCTAAAATTGTATGTGAAAAATAAAAAAAACAAATTACCTGACTTGCGGCCGGATGAAAATGACAATGAGAAGGAGAACACCAAAGCAGTTATATTCTAATCTTTAGGTCAGATGTTTTAAGTTTATTTTGAAATGCGAGCTCAACATGCAAATCATCTATAAATTAAATTGATTAGAGGCCAGGAGGCTCACTTACACCTAATGTGTGTGTCTATGCATTAATAAGATGGTGGGTGAATCATTTTATTGTAGTTTGCGTCTAACCAAAAGGCCATTCAAGTTGGCCTGGTCGTTAGGCACTGACATCAGCCCTGTGTCAAACAAGCTCGCCTGTGTTGCTTTATAGAGTGCCATCTCCTATGTGGGTCCAACACGATGCTTTTTATTTTATGTCTGAGCCAGTGAGCCGACAGACCAGGGTCTTGAACGCTGTCCCTCTCTGACCTTGGCTCTAGTGCTGCTGCAAGTGTCCAGCTGGAAAAGGTATCGGTTGGTCTTTGTACGATGTCCATGCACCATTAGGCAGAGCGGGTGGGGGAGTGCCCCAACAATGGGTTTTTTGTTGATTCCTCAAGCGGGGTGCGACCCGTCTCGCGTGGTGTACAGCGCTTTACATGAAATCGTCAGAATCGTAAGCCTCCTGCAGAAGACACAAAAACAAAGTCATGTTTGGGTTCAAGCTCAAGGGGTCCTTGCTGCGACGCTAAGCCCTCGATGAAGATTTAATATGCACTCTTGCGAATCAACGTTTACTGTGATTTATCCTGCTCTGTCCTCTATAGCCGTGGGTGTAAACACAGGGGGCGCCTACACCTGTGCTTGCATTCACGGTTCCTTGTTGGTGATTCTGCATGAGGGTGGGGAGATGACTTCTCACCCCTAATTTAGGGGCATCTGTGGATCTCTATAATACTAAGAAAATAGTCCATCATCGGCCTGCTCCATGGGCTCTTCACCGTGGCCAGGAATGAAACGGTAAGTGCATGAAAGATGAAGCGGGCAAATCCCTATCCTTTTTTGTCGAGACGTGCATGGAAGCATACTGTGGCCTCCGGCACCTATTCAACAAAGAAGTATAATCTACCCCAAGAGCCTAGTTATTTTAGAGTGGAAATAGTGCGGTTAAATACTCACATACGGTTATTTGACCCAAACAAGTGCTTTTAGACCGGAAGGGCAATTCCAATATCTATTTTATATCATTGTTAAATAATATACAGGAATAATACACAATAGCTTGAATACAGTCTTTACCTCAAAAATTTAAAAGTCTTACCTCATTTGTCGTCATGTTGTCACTCGTCATGAGGGAAGTGTAATTCCTGCCAAAGAGGAAACATTTCAAATTAAAGCACAATGTTTCTTCAGAATATATTATTTAGCTGCACTTTTCTGCTAAAGTTAAGCTTTTGAAAGAAAACAGACATAGAAAGCATCAATCAAATTCAAATGGGACAGAGAAGCCCCTGAGTCATTGTTTCAGCTTACAACAACAACAACAACAACCACCACCACCACGACAGCGGCGCGCCTCTCGTCGCCACATGCCCACCTGAGTTCCTCCACCTCCTTCTTCTTCTTCACCTCGTCCTTCTCGCGTTTCTTCGTCTCCTGGAGCACGGCCTTCTTCTCGTTGCGCTCCTCCTGGTCGCGGGCGGCCCGCTCCGCCGCCAGGTCCGGGTGGCGCTCATCCTTGGTCTTCTCTAGTCTGTTGACGATCTCGTTGATCTTCTTCTCCACAGACACCAGCTTCACCTGTTGCCGGGATGCGGCAAGCACCGAGTGGAACAGTTTTGATGTGATGGTGTTGACAACAGCCCATTATGTGTTGAGGAATTCAACCAAATAAGTTGTTTCGACATGCCAGGGGATGACGGACGCAAATTAAAGCTATAATATGGTGCGGTGCATCAGATGGGGACAAAAAGCATAGGTTAAAGACAGGGCCATCTCTTGTGAAACCTTAATCCCTGCAACCGCCTTGACTGACCTCTTTCTGTCGGAAGAAGCCGATCTGTCCCACGTCCATCTCTCCAGTCTTCTTCAGGTTGGCCCACGGTGTGTACACAACATTGATGTTGTTCATCTTACAGCCTGCAATGCATATAAACCCCATAGTCAGCAGTGTAGGGCTCAGAGATACCCGTTACCCTCATCAATAAAATATTATGAACTGGGGAGACATAACAGTGCTTTCTCATATATTAATCTGCAAACTCCATCACAAAAGAAAGGGCACATGTAACAACATTAAACCAAAGCCAAGTTAAGTTCAAAATGTGGTCGATTCACATTTTATATTTTCACCTTGGATACTGTTGTTTTTCACAAGCTGTGCACAGTCAATCAAAACCTCCTTGGGAATGTCATTAATGGTTAGACCCTAGAAGAAGAAAAAACCCATCCAATTAATCATTAAATGATAAAGGGAACTTAACAGTAATGTAAATGAGAATGATCTATAGTAAAGTATCACCATTACAAGTATCATCATCATCATCTACATTTTATGTTCACTGTATATTTGGTCTTGTCACCTTCTGCATCCTCAGGTACACGTGCGCAGAAGACAGTTTATCCACATGAAACCTAGATCCAAAAACAATGACTGTTTAGCAACAGTCTAAGAAAATACAAAATATACCCCTGGGTATATCATACAAAACATTTCAAAATACATAAAACACGTCACTTTCCTTCTAAATCTCTTACCAAATGTCCTCAGGCCACCCATACTTGATTAGGTCTTCATCTGTTTAAAGATAATAGGTTCACGTTACAGGAAGAACTAAAGCTATTGTATTATCATACAAAATGTTTTTACGCTTTGTCATAGGAATACAATAGCAAGCTATATTTACTTTCGTATTTGTCCTTTCCCATATAGATTGTGTAGGCAGGGTTCACCACTAAAGAGAGTACAAAAAACATTGTTATTATCATGCCGCCATTCATTTTGTAAACATAAGCTGCATTTAATAAATGACATGCATACATGTTATTCAATTACAGCATTCCCTTTTATTCAAATTTCCCTGCAGTCTGACTAGAGTCACTGAAGCTCTTTTCCCACTGGCTAGTTAGCTGTCTTTGACATTACCTACCGGCACTTAGAAAATAAAACACCATCTTGAGAAAAAGAAGGCAAACTTTTTGACGACGACACGACGGTTTATATTAAGTATTAATACTTTTTTTGTGGAAGCACTAATTTTGTGTATTCATAATCAAAAAATTGCAATAACTTCAGCCCATAGAGCTCCAACCCTGCCGGACCCGCGGTGTGTGTGTAGCACGTCAACGTGACCCCGGAAGTTGTTTACAAACCCTGATGACAGACTTCCTCTGTACAGCGCTGAACGCGCGCGCTTTCAAAACATTGAAGGCAAGTTGTGATCTGAAGTCCAGAGGCTGCAAGAGACCTGCAGAGAACCACTATACTGTCTGGATATATGTCTTGCGCTCGACTATAAGGAGTCCTCATAATAGGTCAAATGCTTTTCCATTCACGCCATAATAATCGATTATTTCGTTTTTGCGCGTCTTAATGCACTTGTGGCGCTAAGTTAGGTAGCTCTGTTGATTGACATGAAACGTTAACGCGCCAAGGTTCTAGCAAGCCTTTTTGTATATTACTTGTATTCAATGTATTAGTATATGTAGCGCCAATGCTTTTAGTTGGTGATGCTCTTTCGTTTGTACACCTCGTTGTGTGTGTAAGATGGTTTTGAGTCATCCCGCCAATTAGCCTGGGGACCTGGCGCTAGCTTACCAGTGGTGATCGTCTCCACGCGCAGCATGAAGGTCACATTATGAACGCTATAGCATTCATCTGTTATATCAATATTTAGTCTGGATGCTTACGAAGCTAGTTTAATGTCAGGCCTGTTATGTAATTTACTTCGTACTTTTTAATATGTGTCTTTTGCTTTCCCATTCATGCTTGATATCCGTAAGTTTATAATTGCTGTTTTTATTGTAGGTGTTTCGGTTGTGAGACGTGGGACTTGTTAAAATGATGCCTCAAACCACTAGGAAGCGGAAACATTCTCCCGTTGACCCGGCCAGGTGAGCCTTTCCAACCTGTTGATCTTACAATGCTTAACAACCTAACCTTGACCTTATTCATCCTTGATATTTTACTGAACTTAGCCTTTCATAAGCTTGTACATAAAAATATTTGACTGTTTAGCTATTCATCTGTATATTTTATATGTATAACCAAAGTTCTCTAAAGCTTCAGTTGAGACCATGTCAATTCTCCTATCACCCTGAGCAGGGGAACCTAGAGAATTGACAGGCATCTTTACTCCCAATATTGAATTAATTCTCATGCTCATATTTAAATGGTCTTTCCTTCCTTAAGTCTGACGGCTAAGAGAGGAGAAGCGAAGCAGGCTTCCCCTGTGAAGCAGAGGTGTACCAGGCTCCGGCAGTCCCCCGTGAGGAAGAATGCCCCCATCACACCAGGAAAGGAAAACAGCCCCTCCCCGCGGAAACTCATGCACTCTCCACCAGGTAGGGGGGGGATACAGCATGGGCACAAGGGTGCTGCACGGTAACCAACCTCTAGTTGCGGCCTGTACACTGTTCCCACAGACCAGGTAGCAATGTGTGGTGCTCCCCTGGCGGGGGGGTGGGGGGCTAGCACGTGGTAGGACGTGGTCGTGGACTTTGGTAGAATGGTAGAATAAATCTGTGCACTGCTGCTGCTACAATGAAATGATTGGCAATGATCGGTTTTGACTAATGTGACGCACATCAGTCACTTGAGCTTTGCTAACCGACAGTACAGCGGGTATTATAGAGGCCAAACATGCTAAAACTAAACGTATGCCTTTTTAAATCATGCCACTTGATGGTTAAGACAGTTACTAACCTAACCTACTCCTCTACCTTCCTCAAGGCTCCCCAGCTAAATCCCCCCAGAAACACAGCAACGTGGCTAGCTCCTTCTACGGCAACCCGCTGTCCCTCTACCTCACCCCCCTGGAGAGGAAGCTGGTGAAGGAGCTCAAGGGCGTTTCTGCTGCTCCCGCTCTTCCTCCGCCTCCTCCTCCTCCTCCCAAGCAGCAAGTGGCCAAGAAGTCAAAGCCCGGCGTGGGCACAAAGCAGAGGAAGAAGGGGATGCCGCCGGCCAGCGCCGTCCAGAGGGCCATGAAGAGCTACATGGCTCCTCCCAAGAAGATCTCTCTGAAGAGTCTGAGCAGCCGGTTTGAAACTCATTCTATATATCTTGTCGGACATCTAAGTATCTGTTGTTGTTAGTTTCAAAGTCCATTAAAACAAGATGAGGTGGTTCGCGGTGTTGCATGAGTCATGCTGATGTGATATTACAGATGGTGTATCTTTTGGTACGTTCTCCACGTTTCGATTTTGATTTATAGGGATCACGACTGAATTCAAAAATCATTCCTGATTCAGTAAATAGGGTTGCTAATTTCAGGATCTACTCCAGTCCGCTGTTGCTAAGAAAGGTGGTGTAGCAAATGATGGCATGAAAGCAGAATCAAGTGTTGCTGTATAAGATAATGTCGTTTTTTCAGATTTTAAAAAGTTGTATCAGCTGATTTTCAATAATGTAAACAAAAAACTAATCATCAAATCGTTTTATGATGTAGTGAATCAATTCAGTCATAGAAAAATAAGAATTTTGAATCTCAATCTAATTTATGTTGATGTTTTCTTTATTGGACAGAGCTGGTCCGGTGCCAACGTCGTCGGTCAAACCCACAGAGCCTAAGAAGAGCATCAACATCATCTTCAGTAGTGTGAAGATCAAGCCCAAGCTCTTCGTGGGCGCCGCCTTCTTTAGCACGGGCAAGAGGTCCACCTCCATGTACAAGAAGGCCGCCCCCAGGTCTAAGCCGGCCCCAGCCCAGAGCAAGGCCACCGTGGCCCCACCAAAGACTGAGGCAAAGAGGCCCAAGCAGGAAGCTTTGGCCCCCTACCAACCGCTCTCTCCTGAGCGCCCGCAGCAGAAAGTAGCTGAAGCGGTAAGAGAAGGATAGTTAGTAGCTCCTAATGGTTAGTGGATCTTTGGAACCCTTCATAAACTTATTACCGGGCCTGCCCCGAGTTCTCAAACTCTGAGAGCCGTCATTGCTTGCAATGACGCAATGACATTGCCATTGAAGATTCTTCTTTTCAAACTGTATCGGATCCGAATTAAGTAGGACTCTGTTATTGAGCACAATTGTGCTGATATTGCATGAAATTTAAACTGTTCTCATCTTTGTGTGCACTCATATACTGGATTAGTCTCTTACAAAACTGGCCAGAGGAACAATTTACTTATATAAATAAATATAGGGGGCAATTTACTGTGTGTGTGTGTGTCACTACATTCTTAAAAAAAAAACATACATTTCTTGGGTCTCGTCAGCAGAGCTTCACGCCGCCAGGCCAACGCGGAGCAGGCGCTGATGGGGCCATCAAGGAGGGAAGCAGAGACAAGTACGACCCACTGGACTGGGCAGACTCTGACCTGAGCCCACCGGGGTCCCCGGGGCTTCTAAGGTGCCTGCAGCATGTCTCGAGCTGAATGTGCTCTCACTTCATACATCTGCAGAGGACCAATGCATTGTCTAAATAATATCTGTCTCTTTCCCACCCACCAGTTCACCTGATGTGCTTTCTCAGAAATACGGATTAACCAAGGAAATCAAGCTCATTTTGTGGAGGTCCCCGGCAGCCAGTCCGGCACCCTCAGCCTCAGGCATCAACACACAGGTAGATAAACTTGGATTTTTATCCCGTTTACTAGCTTCTATAATACAGCCACTAACGACATCTAAACAATGCCAGGTAGTAAGTCTTACAATTCCTTAGAACGTTAGATATTTTATCTACGTTCCTATGTAGAAGAAACATGTTGACTGGATGAGGTTTTGATGACACAGGTTTGATGACAGGTTTTCACTATCTGTTATTATTATTATTGCACCAATTTTCCGTAGTAATTGTTATATTTTTCTTTTTTAAATTATTGTCTTGAGGAGGATGATGACTGCTCAGCCCCCGTCAATGACCACAGTGATGGAAACCCTTCTGCTGGTATCTGTAGCCCAGTCCCTGGTAAACTATTTGATTAAACCTTTTGTTTTGCTTTTTTGAAACCGCAGTGATGCCCTTGGATATTTCAGAGCTATGACCATGACTCTTTGGTGGTCTTATTGGGATTTCAAAGTATCCGTCAACAATGCTGATATTGAAACTTTTCCCCATCAGAAACTCCAACCGTGTATCCCATCTTTGGCTCATCTGCAAAAAGGTCAGCGAATTAGTACACGTTAATTTGGCTCCTCATCGTATCTACCTCTTAAGGCGGAAACATTTTCCTGCTGATTGCTGCCATCATTTTTGTCCAAATCAGAATTCTCCCAACTGTTCTGTGGCTTTTTCCTCCAAAGAAACAATTGTTGGATGATTGATGAGTCTTAATTGTTACGATATCTTTCAGGTCACTGAAGCTGTTGGCTCTGAAGTCCCCAGCAGCACGCAGCGACACGGCTGGCACAGCGGTGGCGCTGCAGCCTGCCGCCTCCTCGGGGAACAGGGAGCGTAGCGTGCGACGAAAGAGGCAGAAGCAGGATGACGACGACCAGCTCATTATTGTACGTATCCCTTCATCAAGTGTTTACATGCGTTTCATTTCATAGGTTGGCTTGGTGAAGATTGGCACGCTTGGATTTTGTGTTTGGGTTTCGGATTTCATCGCACCAATACAGTTGCACCAGAGCACATGAAAATAAACCAAAGCTAGAAAACATGTTTTTGTCGACACTGGCTGGTTGGATAATGGTTCTGCATTGATGGGGTGATGTGCTGCAGTCCACTTTTTCTTTCCAACAGGTTTTATTTGACGATTTTTCAATATTTATTTACATCCCTGGCACTTAGCAATGTTTCATGTAAATACCGCAACCTGGAAAACACACAGCATTCTAGGGATCAAGTTTTAAAAAAAACTTGCTACACTCGCATACATTTACATAGCCGTGTGCGTGCCCAACGCTTAACTACAAATGTTATCGCCAGCCTTCAGTCATGCGAGTGTCATGTCTGTTCCTCACCCCAGGATGCGGGTCAGAAGGAGTTCGGAGCGGCCAGCTGTGAGTCCTGTGGGATGGTTTACAGTGCAGACAGCCCCGAGGACCAGTTCCAGCACACCCAGTTCCACCAGCGCTTCCTCGAAAGCATCAAGTTTGTGGTGCGTTGCCCTTCCACCGCCATGAGGGGGCGCTGGGGCTGATTTATACCCAGTAACAAGTCTGGTACACCAGAAGCAACCTTAAATCTTCATGATGAGAATAATTACACTTCACAGTAAATTTAGTAGTTTAGCAGATGCTTTTCTTTGTAGCCACTCAAAGCCACAAATAATTGTAAGTGCTGCTGTTGGGAGGAGGAGCCATGCCTAATTTTCCACCCTGTATTTAATGAAGTACATCTTATAGAAAGTGTTACGCTCTTGCATTAATATTTTCTTCAGGGTTTCCATTTGCCCTCTGTGTAGACCATCTAACCCCCCAGCCTGCTGTTGTCTGCTGCAGGGCTGGAAGAAGGAGCGGGTGGTGGCAGAGTTCTGGGATGGCAAGATCATCCTGGTGATGCCCGATGACCCCAAGTACGCGCTCAAGAAGGTGTGTTCATTTAAAACAATATAGTGTCATTCTTCATGCATCCCCTGATTTAATAATGGGTTTTGTGTCATGATTCAAGTGAACTCATTGCAAATACCTTTTTAAACGAAGGACTATTTAAATGGACTCTTTTGAAATTGGGTATCTTATCCAAAGGAGGATAACATAGAGCATCAATATCAAAGAATTTAAGGCCGATACAGTTGATAATAATGGCTATACCCATTGATGACTTCTATATCAATGTTTCCTGCTTAATATATTTATAGAATCGCACAGGAAGCCACTCTGGGTTTGTTACTTGAGTGCCTCCATGCAACCTTCTTACTAATTGTGTGCGTGTTGGTCACCCCAGGCCGAGGAGGTGCGGCGCGTAGCGGACAATGAGCTGGGCTTCCAGCAGGTGGCCCTCGACTGTCCCACCAAGGCCAAGACCTACCTGTTCATCAACAACGAGCGCCTCGTGGTGGGCTGCCTCATCGCCCAGAACATACGACAGGTAGGACACGACAACACTGTACAATAACAGGTGAAGGGGGAATAGATTATATTTTATATATATTATATATTACTTTTCACTGTGGTTATAGGGTCTGGGATAAATCAGGCAAGGAACTAGGGCTGAAATGATTGGTCTACTGACAGAAGATTAATCAAATATAATTTGGATAATTGATTAATCGTTTAATTCATTTATCAAGTACAAAGAAATAAACGTTTGCAGCTTAATGTTGTGGTTCATTTCAAGTATTTGGTTAATGGTTCGGGAATAGTAATGCTTTTCCTGGCTGCTTGTCCGATAATAGCAAACACATTTAAGAAACCATGTTGGACTCTGGTAAATTGTTATGGCATTTGCTATTATGACATTAGCAAATTTTTACTCCTTTACTCCATCCGCCTAGGCGTACCGCGTGCTGGCCGTGCCCCAGGCCCCCAAAGACATGACCCGGGAGGACTTCATGGAACACCACCGCGCCTGGTGCTGCTCCACCAGCCCAGAGAACGCCCTGTGCGGGGTCAGCCGCATCTGGGTCTTCAGCCTGGCCCGCCGGAAGGGCATTGCCACGCGCCTGCTGGACACCGTCCGGTAACGGCCTCCCTCCTCCATCTGGAGCAACTACAGCCTAGTTACTCTGTTAAGGGGGAGTAAAGTGCTGCACTGTTTGTGTTGTTTGGATTTTTGTAATAATGGTCTCTGAAAGGCAGTATTTTATGACTGTAGCAACTGGTAGGTGTATCTATGCATCATACATCTGTTACGTCACACTCACACCTGGTGGTCGAATAGGGGAGAGTTGCAGAGAGAGTGAGCAGAAAAGGGTAGAGGAGTCAACCAGAACAGACATTCTCTCGGAAAATTGCTGCAATATTTTGCTTGCGATTTTGAGTGGGTTGTACATTTTGATAGTATTTGTAAAACTAGCGCAAGAAATATACTGGTTAGGTTTGTTGCTAAAGCAGAATAGCTGTTCAGGATTTTACAGTAACATCCGTGTGTTGATGTATATAGCCATGATGGTTGGCAGGCCAGAATGTCACTGCGTACAGTCTTTAATAAAATCCTTAATGGAAGCGATTTTTGCATACGCAACACATTTCCAAAAAGAATAGGGTTGCAACTTACGACTTGCCAATAACCTGATGTCTTCCCCCTCGGGGACTTTTTTTTTTCTGTCTCAGGAGCACCTTCATATACGGCAGTCCTCTCACCAAGGACGAAATCGCCTTCTCTGACCCCACACCGGACGGGAAACAGTTTGCCACGCAGTACTGCGACACACCAACCTTCCTCGTCTACAACTTCCTCACTTGAGGAGTGTTTGGGATGCAGTGGACCGCTTGTGTTGACCTGCTCATTGGTTGTTGGGGAGGGTGTTTTGTTGACGTTTGAAGGACTTTGTTAATATATGGATCTCGTTCTCCTGTTCCAAGTCAGATCTTTTATGGTAGTTGACAAATATATTTCCTGCTGAATAAATGGAGATCGATTTAACAATATTGTTTGTACTGTTAAAAGGTTAAGTTAAAAGAAAGAGTTGAGTTAAAAAATATATAATTAATCTGTACTGCCCTATTTTCTTACTGAAATGTACAGATGTTTATTACTCATTCAAGAATCTTCATATTTTCTTCCTTACTATATTTCCCCTTGTGAATTATGTTCTTTTTTTTTATTCTTTGAAAGTTTACGTTAAGTATTATTTTGGAGTGAGTTTAGTAAAGTTCAATGTTACTTGACACTTGGTTTGACCATTTCTATGCACTTCTGAAAAAGTGAAATTAGCATTTCAGAATGATTAGCCAGTGTTTGACGGTAAAGATGACTGTTTGAGTGTATAAGTATAGGTTTAATAAATCCCATTGTTTATAACATTTTAGGATTGGGTGGAATGTGTTAACATACTTGCCAACTTTTAATATTTTTACAAACTTGAAATTACACTTCGGAAAAACCTTTGCATGTTTATGTCTTCAAAGAAAACCTGCACTGTGAAAATTGGAATTGTTAGGATAGGATAAAATTGTATCGTATCCCATCATATGCGTAGCCAATGGCTATGTATCCCAGAGTTACAATAGCCAACTTCCTCAATTGAAAGTCATGGCAGAACCGAATCAAAAAGTACCGGTTGTCTTTCATTGCACAAACGACAGTTAGTGGCAACATCTATTCAAAACTTAACAGGGGTGTTTAAATGTGATGTGAGAAAGTATCCCCGTTGCACCCTGTTTATCAAATAACACAAGCAACACAAGTGATGTTCTCATCTGTGCATACCATTTCATTGTAGCCAGAAACTGTCATGAAAGCTGAGTCCAGATTCCAATGGTACAAGCCACCCTATCCAACACCTGACCGTTTGAGTACACAAATTCTTACCTTTGTTTTGGATCTCATACAACTAACCACCACTAACATATTTCTGTGTTTCCTTTCAAGTCGTTTCCAGAGAGCTTATGATCATTCCATGGTAAAGAGGCATTACATGCCCTGAACTTTCTATAGAGGGGTCAACCATGTATATTCCATTTACGATTTATTGTTCTGTTAGTAATACTTGCATAGTTGGCTGTTCTACGACCACCTTTGCTATACAATGTTCTGCATCTTTGCAAACCTATTGGCAAGTACACAAACACCGTTTTGCTTCAAACATTTTTTTTAATTAAAATTCACCTTGTTACAGTGCATACATCTTACTGAGATCTCGGTGAAAGATAATTGGAAAAAGAACACGTGTGACATGTAAACAAACATGCATACAAAGGGGACAGTATAATGAACAGACACTTAACAGTAACAGACATTCAATGAAAACGGAACATATTGCAATCATTTTTCGCCACCTGTGATAAAGCTTACATTTTGACTCTTTCCCCGAACTCAGGGGTTTTGTACATAGTGTTGCCAGGGAAAGAAAATCTAGAGGGAAATGTAAAAAATAAACGAGAATAAAAGGAAACTGAGGTGCCTAAGATAAACCAAAAGACCCCAACCCATCTGTCCTAGCATCATCCATCCAGAACGATGGCCTCGCTGTTGCTCTCGAGGGCGTGGACGATCTGGGCGGCTGACGGGCGCTGCGTGGGGTCCTGCTCTGTGCACCGGCAGAAGAGCGCCACCATGCGGCTGTAGGCGGCGGCCCCCAGGACCTTCACGTCCAGCCCCGGCCGCGTGCCCAGCCGCTCGTAGTAGGAGTCCATGTCAAAGCTTTCCTCCTCGGACTCGCCTAGGGGCGGAGAGAGGGTGGAGGTGATGTGAGGAGAGAGGGCACAGAGGAGACAGGCAATGACTAGGACATACAGTCAGGTCCATAAATATTGGGACATCAACACAATTCTAATTTGTTTTGGCTCTATACACCATCACAATGGATTTGAAATGAAACAGACAAGATGTGCTTTAACTGCAGACTTTCAGCTTTAATTTGAGGGTATTAACATCCAAATGAGGTGAACGGTGTAGGAATTACAACGGTTTGTATATGTGCTTCCCACTTTTTAAGGGACCAAAAGTAATGGAACAATTAGCTGCTCAGCCGTTTCATGGCTTAGTGCAGTGTTATTCCCTCATTATCCCATTTACAAGGAGCAGATAAGAGGTCTAAGAGTTCATTTCAAGTGTGCTATTTGCATTTGGAATCTGTTGCTGACAACTCTCAATATGAGATCCAAAGAGCTGTCACTGTCAGTGAAGCAAGCAATCATTAGGCTGAAAAATCTAAACAAACCCATCAGAGAGATAGCAAAAACATTAGGTGTGGCCAAATCAACTGTTTGGAACATTCTTAAAAACAAAGAATGCACGGGTGAGCTCAGCAACACCAAAAGACCCGGAAGACCACTGTGGTGGATGACCGAAGAATTCTTTCCCTGGTGAAGAAAGCACCCTTCACAACAGTTGGCCAGATCAAGAACACTCTCCAAGAGGTAGGTTTCTGTGTGTCAAAGTCAACAATCAAGACAAGACTTCAGTGAACACAGGGGGTTCACCACAAGATGTAAACCATTGGTGAGCCTCAAAAACAGGAAGGCCACATTTTGTGGAAGGCCACAAAAAAGCCTTCACAGTTCTGGAACAACATCCTATGGACAGTAGGGATGTGAAAAAGTCATTTTTCATGGTCGAATAATCAGTAGGTGGTATGAACGAATAATTGAATATTCGATTGTTGGTGGGGGGGGGGGGTTGCGAAATAACGACGGTGGACCTGTTCGCATTGGGTGCTCCGATGCGAAATAACAACGGTGGACCTGTTCGTTATTAATTTATATATTTTGAAAATTGTAATGTAATAATTATCAACCTTACTTGGTGCCCTACTCGCAGTGCGTGTGCGGGACTTCGACATTGTTAGCCTCACAACAGAATGGCCTACACTCTGTAAACGTAATTAAAAAATGCGCTGTTGAATGACGTCAGACGCTCTCCCCGTTCCACACTCTCCACACTCTTCCACACTTAATAATAATAAAAAAAACTAATAGCAGGGCTGCCAACTTTTGGGTTTTCGCTGGCGTGAGATTCTGTAGAATCTTGTAATGCATACGTTATAGCAGGGTCCGCGGGACGGACGGACGCGTGTTTTTTTTTGAAAAAATGTTAACGGTCCAAATGTTAAAAATCGGTTTTGACCCTCGGGAACGAATAATCGAATATTCTGACACATCCCTAATGGACAGATGAGACAAAGATCAACTTGTTCCAGAGTGATGGGACGAGAGGAGTATGGTGAAGGAAAGGAACTGCTCATGATCCAAAGTACGCCACCTCATCAGTGAAGCAAGGTGGTGGTAGTGTCATGGCGTGGGCATGTATGGCTGCCAATGGAACTGGTTCCCTTGAATTCATTGATGATGTGACTGCTGACAAAAGCAGCAGGATGAATTCTGAAGTGTTTCGGGCAATATTACCTGCTCATATTCAGCCAAATGTTTCAGAACTCATTGGACGGCACTTCACAGTGCAGATGGACAATGACCCGAAGCATAATTCAATCCTGAAATAATAAGTCAACTCATTCTGCAGGATACGAAAAGAATTGCAAATATAAAGCTTGGAACAACATACCGGTACGTCTCATTCCCATAGAGAAAACTCTTCCAGGGTGGTCTCCAGTCTAGTATGATAGTATGACACGGCCCGATGAGACCGCAGTCCCGATATAAACATTCACATCTCTCCTCTTAAACATCACTGCCCAAGACCATTTCCACTGATATCCCATGGTGCTATTC
Organism: Melanogrammus aeglefinus; assembly: GCA_900291075.1. Classification (NCBI taxonomy): domain Eukaryota; kingdom Metazoa; phylum Chordata; class Actinopteri; order Gadiformes; family Gadidae; genus Melanogrammus; species Melanogrammus aeglefinus. The sequence continues at coordinate 5,160 of OLKM01002421.1, read as the reverse complement.
GTACTCTCACCTTCGTCCCCTGTATCCTCTTCCTCCCCGTCATCTACATCCACATCCAGCATGTCCACGTGGGGCATGGCCAGGGTCATCATCTCCCACAGGGTCAGCCCGTAGGCAAAGATGTCCGCCTTGTCTGTAATCTCCCCTTCTTCCTCCTGGGTCTCCTTGGGGTTCCAGGGCTCTGTGCCGATGTACTGTGCCTTTGGGTCAGCCACTGGAGGGGGGAGGGAGAGAGAGCGAGAGCGAGAGACAAGGAGATGCATGCTTAGCCTAGCATTTACGCCTTTGGTGATGTTTGTGTTTATTGACACAAATAGGCCAAGATCTGGTCCCCATTTTGCCATGTATGAATCAAGCGGAAGATGAATGCAATTAGATTGAGGCATCTACAAAGAGAAAAATCACAACTGTTGCCAACATGTGCGCATTACGGAGCAGCTCAACTAAATGAGTAAAACAAAAGCTTGCAATCGAAACAAAGGCAGCCATTGTAAACCCTTGAATACGCTTTAATGTCTAGGCCAAGTCCTGTCTTCCAACATTCATACAAAAACAAAAACATATACAGACAAACTAGAGGCACTATAAACACAACAAAAGCCTGAGAGTAGACCCCATATGTGTAGATCTGTTTAAAGATACTATGGCCACTGGGTCGTCAACAAACCGAGTCCTGTATCTTCAGTCCCTCTTTTAATCCAATTCGCAAACTGAGAAGCCTAATTGATGCCAACTGAATACTCCCAACAAGTATGGAAGAGTCTCGTAGGATACATCTTACAAGCCTACTTAGGCCCAATCCCATTTCTACCCCTTACCCCTCCCCCTTGTTTTGAAGGGGTAAGGGGTAGAAATTTTCTACCCCTTACCCCTTCAAAACCAGGGGGAGGGGTAAGGGGAAGGGGTAGAAATGGGATTCGGCCTTAATACCCTTTTTTCAGAGAACCACCAGTACCAGCATTGGTACTTTTATTCCTTCCAGGCCTTTTATTCCTTTCATCACAAGCAGGAATGAAGGACAATTCATATGAATAGCACGCCACACAATAAAACCATGGCATGTACATGGCAACGTAATAAACTCCAATTTGATTCCTTAGTGAAAAATCATTCATAATTGTGAATTATACCTAATGATACAAATAACTACGAATAACGGGCACAAGCGTCTATATTAAGAGCAATTATTGATATTTAACCGAAACCTTTACTGTTGAGCCAGAGTGCTTGGTTCCTCCATCAAGCAGTAAGCAATACGGCCTATTAGGATCTACTGTTGACCGCCACAGTGCCTCTCCGTGCTCTCCATCAAAGCCCTCGCTACCTTTCATGTTCTCGTCCAGCCGGAGTGACACGCCCACATCGCAGATCTTGATCGTCTCAAAGTCGCCCCGGATCACCACGTTGCACGACTTCATGTCCCCGTGGAGCACCTTCTTCTCATTGTGGAGGTACTGTCAGACAGAATGGTAGATCGCAGACACACAAGCTAAGCAAAAACACACACAGGAGGAAAAAAACCAACTGATATGGCATTCACATGAATTTGCATGAGATGCTTGCTGAATAGTCTTCAGGCTCTTCCAAAATAACTACTACCATTTTCCCAACTCCTGTTCATTAATACCACTTACCAATAGTATTTTTGCTAATTATATATTTGTATCTCTTTTAGAACAAAACTCCTTTACACAAAGATATTGAATAGGAGCAACAATCAGCATATGGGAGTCACAATGAGTCATTCATGAAAGTGACATTCAGGGCTTTACCTGCAGGCCTCGAGCCACGTGCAGTGCCACCTGCTCTATGGTGGCAGCAGGGAAGGCCTCCAGGCCCTCCGCCTTCCTCTTTTCAATCAGGTCGTTGAGTGACTGCTCGCCTCCGTACTCCATGGCCAGGCAACTGGTCCCATCCTTGGCTGTGGTGTAAGCACGGAAGCCTGAAAGGGAAGAAACAACCAAAGGATATCAGTCATCGATAACGTCACGTTAATCATATGAATTTTGTATTATCAACAATCCTGTGTGTTGTTGCTATGGTCTAACAACATCATGTCCTACTTCTAGACATCTTTGGACATGCATGTACATTGGAAAATTATGTATATTGCTGCATTGGACAATAATGTACATATGCTGTCGATATGTTTACCTCAACTGTATCTGTTTGATGTTCTGGTACTATATTTATGTTTTATTTTCTCTTTTATAATTCCCTTTAACCTTACTGTCCTGTAATTACTGCTAGTGTGATCCCCTTATTATTTACTGCTGCTGTAACATCCGTATTTCCTATCTGTGATATATAAGTAAAATGAATCTAGTATTTTTCTTCCACTGTCCACAATGTAGACTGACATTTGTTTAAAGATCTAGATTACGTGTCTGTATGGCCTTACCAACTATGTTTGGATGATCGATGTCTTTCAGGATCTTCGCCTCCTCGTTAAGTCGCTCCTGGTAAAGATTAATCTGCTTGCCAGCGCATTTGGTGTTTATTTTCTTCACTGCCCACGGTGAAGCATTCAACTTGCCTAACGTTACCCTAAAATAATGACATAATATATAACAGGTTCAGAGTACAGATGTGGGACAGAGATGGAAAATTTACAGCACAGTAGTTTTGTGTTAGACAACCCATCACTACCATCTAAAATACATCTTTAATAGAGCACTTTGAATAGCGGGGCACATTTGCAAAAAGGTGATACAACAGGAATCCTAGCAGACTCTTGATGGAAAAGAGTGGTGCTGTCTGCAACAGGGCTGATCTTTTGAAGATGCGCAGTGCATGGTGTGTGGAACAGTGTGGCGGATGAAGGGTCGTTTGAGGAGAGAACATTTAGTACCTGTTCATGAGGTATACGTTGACGCCAGTCCCGGCGCCAAGCTTCTTCATGAACGGCGAGGCGGGGATGGTAATCGGGCTGCCAGACACAGAGCTTTTGGTCTGGACACGTTTCGGGGTCTTAAACGAAGGATCATCTCTAGTTTGGGAAGGCTGCTCCATTCTGTGAGTTGCGAAAAAAAAAGTATATTTGAGCAAACGTTGGGATTTGAAAGAGCTGACAGTTAAATTTAGCAAAGCGATGCTGTAAGCGCCATGCTAGCGGATTCATAACTGTATTTAAGTTCGAGTTTAGCTGGTGTGTGTGAAATGATATTATAACGCTGTTGTATCAGCTAACAGACACATATATAAAGTCAATTTACCTCTGTTATTGTGTTGGTGCCTGTGAACGAAAGGAGTTCCTGCAATGAAATTCGCGCGCTATTTACGTCGGATACCGTATGTACGGATGCCGCAAATGAACAAACTGGACGGCAGAGTCGAAGAGAAAACTAACAAAGTGCTGCCAGCAGAGGTCAGCCGAGTTGCATGAAACCAACTGATCGCATTCATTTATTATCATTTTTGTTAATTGTTTTATTCCTATGTTTGCTCTTACGTTTATGAATGCTTGTGTGTATATAAATAAATGTGTTTTATTTCTATATTTCATCACGTTTTGGCTCCTCTCTATTAGGGCCAAGTAAATTAAGCCCTCTTTTTTGTTGTAATGTTGGGGTACCAAAAATCAAAACTTGCCAAACATGTAGGGCCATAATCCAAGTGGACCACACAAGAACGTGCTGTCATTTTGTATCAACCAGACAAGCCAAAAGGCAGTGAATTAAAATAGGCCCATAGGTGTGGTGAAGTCGGTCTATTCTCTACACTTCACCTTGCTTAACCTGGCCTCACCTTGCTTAACCTGGCCTCTGTCTTAACCTGGCCTCAGACTTCTGGCCAGTTAAGGCCTCTGGCCAGGTTAAAACTGTCCAAGGACACCTAATGCGATGGCTTTATGATAATCTGTCCGTTCCATCCCTTTCCAGACATATGCAACAGGAGTAGCCCATGAACTTGAGCTAGTTACAATGGCTGCATCCAACCAACCAATTGGGTGCAATCAGCAACACACATAAATACATTGAAATATGAAATATACTATTGAAAGCACGCACGCACGCACGCACGCACGCACGCACGCACGGCAGCAGCACGCACGCAGCGCACGCCCGCACGCACGCCACGCACGCACGCACACGCACGCACGCGCACACGCACGCACGCACGCACACGCACGCCACGCACGACACGCACGCACGCACGCACGCACGCACGCACGCACGCACGCACGCACACACACACACACACACACACACACACACACACACACACACACACACACACACACACACACACACACATTCAATTATTCCATGTTTTGAATAGTAGACAACACCCAACAAATAAAGGTGGGCCATTTGACATATAAGAAGCAGATTAAGTACTGTTTTTCTTTATGTTGTGTTCTTTTTTAGATGAGATTTACTACAAATAAACACTTATCTCTGTGTAATTACTGCTACAATGTCATACCACAAGATTATACCACATGATGTGTTCATGAGGGGTAACTATGTGGGGCATGTCGGGATGGTGGAGGTGGTAAGGTGCCCCCTGGCCTAGGGCTACGTGAAGAAGTGGGCAGTAAGAGAGAAAGAGGCTCTGGTGGGATTGGGGTGGTTGGTACATGCGATTTCTCAATTTGAGCAGGTCGGCTGCAGTGGGAGAATGCGGTTTGGATAGAGATCGGTCGGGATGGTGGATGGACTCTGGAGGTCGTCGATCTCACCCACCCGGGGCTCTCTTCGTCCCCTGGCCATTCATCGGTGCGTTCTGACGCTCCCTCCAAGGGAAAATGAGATCATGGTTGGGTGGGTGGGTGGTTTCTGCCACCACATGTTGTAGGAGAGCTTAATAGAACAAGGCTGGGTGGGTAACACTCCCCTCAAGACCGCTAATAAAACAACACAAGAAAGAAGGGAAAAGGACCACGGGTGAGGAAGATGCATGGGCTGCTTAAGCCGCAGCCTGTTGTCACATCAGGTCAAACAGAGAGCAAGGAGGGGTTCCACATGTTGTTCAAATTATAACGTTTCTTGCAGACGTGTGTGAGTGAAAATATGATATTGCATTGGCAACAACATGGGCAAGGACAACAAGGTCAACGACAACAAGTTCAAAGACAACAGGCCAAAGACAAGGCCAAAGACAACAAGGTCAAAGACAACAAGGTCAAAGAAACAATCAAGTCAAAGACTTTGATCC
>OLKM01002420.1:18407-69925 GCA_900291075.1 Melanogrammus aeglefinus | reverse complement strand
CGTGGGCATTTTCATCAGCCTACGACAAAAAGAAGGATGAAGAAGGAGGCCAAAAACCCGCAGGCCCCTAGTTTTATATGACGCCATTTGCCTGGTCCCCGATGGAATCCTGCGGGGCAGCCTGAACCCCGATTTCATGGCTCCTCATGGAGGCCAGCACAGGACGCCGTAAACAATTGCAGGCCAGGCTCTCGCAGTGGCTACAGGGAACATCTGAGGCATGCTCCGCTGGGCCCCGCGATTCTCAAGGGGAGGTGGTTGACGGCCTATCAGCAGGAGCAAAGGTCATTCTCGCACTGTTTCAGGGATCGAAGCATGTATAGGGATGCGACCACCCTGTCGCATAGGATGTTGAGAGTTGAAGTGTAGAAAAGGTTAGATCATCCAGTTCTTCTGGGCAAGGCTGCAATGAAGGGACTAGGTGGTGTCTGGAGTACTGAAGCGAAAAGTGGACACGATCAAGTGCTAAACGTGTCAGCAGGGTAAATGAAGCGGATTCTCTTTGTGAAGCTGACATTGCTGGGAAGCGCCTGACAAATGTGGTCGCAATCTCATGCCCACTCAAGTTGGCAGATGTCAGGACGAGAAGGGAATGCGTCTGGGACAAAGCCCATCGTGGTTCAGCTATCAGGGATCCCTCAGAATTGAGGCCATCATACTTGGAAGGTGAACCTGAATGGACACGTGGGGGGAGGAGTCAGGTGGCTTTTGAGGGAGTCCAATGTGGACCAGGGCTATGGCACTCGGAATGCAAGAAGGAGAGAGGATCTGGAGTTTGGAGATGTTGGTGCCCGGAGTTGTGCACACATTCTCAGAAGGACGAAAGCCAAACTCAGAACATACAGTTCTGGCGGCTGCCAAAGCACCAATAGATTACATCATGGTCAGAAAGGAGGGACCGTGCTCAGGTCGGAACGTCAAGGCCAATTCCTGGAGAGGAGTGGTGTGTCTCAACACCGTCCAGTCATCGGAGACCTAACTCTGCGAAGCAAACGGTTGGGGGCTAAAAATAACCTACCCAAGTTGAAGCTGTGGAAGCTACAGAAGGAAGATAGCAAAAACGAGTTTAGGGAGAAGATCGAGCAAAGAGCTGAAGTAGTGGAGGAAGTGATGGAGTCGGGTGGTGTGGACGGCAAGTGGCAGGCAATGAAGAAGGCCCTCCTTGAAGTAACAGAGGAGGTGTGTGGGTGGTCAAGGGGCAAAGCAAGACAAAGAGAGACGTGGTGGTGGAATGAAAGTGTTGAAAGGGCTGTGAACGAGAAGAGGCGGTGCCATAAAGTATGGAAGAAATCTAGAGAGGAGGCAGACCGAGTGCGGTATGCAGAGGCAAAGAGGGCGTCACGGACAGCAGTGTGGGAGGCCCAAGAGACCAAGAGGAAGGAATTTGCAAGTGAGCTGGAGAGTGAGAAAGGGCAAAGGAGCTTCTTCAAGATCGCGAAGCAGATGGTGAAGGAAGAGGCGTGTTGTCACCGGTACAAACTGTCTGTCTCAAGGACGATGATGGCAACAATCGTGACAGACAACAAGAGGAGTGAAGGAAGTATGGCGGAGGTACATGGAAAAGCTGGCTGAATGTGGAAAAATGACTGGGATGGAGAGGTGGGATGCGGAAGAGGTGTGGAGGGCGAATGCTGCCGATCATGCACACGGACAGCAGTATGTGGCGAAAGCCTTGAAGCGCACTATGAAGGATGGAAAGGCAGCTGGGCCATCTGGAATGCGTGGCAGAAATGCTAAAGGCGGCGCAGGAGGATAGTTCAGATGTGTGGTCGTGCGTGGATCTGACTGACCTGTGCAACAGTGTCATTTTCTGAGGGGGCACATTCCTGCAGAAGACTGACACAAAAAGCATCCTGGTGCCAACTATTCAGGGGGAAGGGTGATCCACTCGCATGCGGGTCATACAGGGCAATAAAGCTGCTGGAGCATGGAAATGAAACTGCTAAGAGAGGGTGTTTGGAAAGGAGGGTGAGGTCACAGGTAGAGGTGGATGAGATGCAGTTTGGCTTCATGCCCGGAAAAGGTACAACAGATGCAATCTTTGTCACCCGACAGATGCCCAAGAGAAACATCAGGAGAAAGAGGAAGCGGCTGTACTATGCTTTTGTTGACCTGGAAAAAGCATTCGATAGGGTACCAAGAGAGGTGGTGAGGTGGGCCCTAAGGAAGTCTGGCGTGGGGGAGGGATTGGTCAAGGCAGTGATGACTCTCTACTGCAAAGCTTGCACTGTAATTAGAACGGGAAGTGGTGATAGTGATGGGTTTGAAGTAAGGGTAGGGGTGCACCAAGGCTCAGTACTCAGCCCACTGCTGTTCGCATTGTGATGGGACGTTGTATCCAGGGAAGTGAGGGATGGACTACCATTGGGAGCTGCTCTATTGCTGACGACCTGGTTACTGATGGCCCACAGAGTCGGGGAAGACCTAGCAAAGAGAAGCTAGTGGCCTGGAAGTCATGCTTGGAAGTGAAAGGGATGAAGGTGAATGCGGCAAAGTCAAAGGTCATGGTCGGTGGTGCGGGCCTGGGAGTGTTGCCGCAGTCAGGAGCATGGCCATGTGGAGTTTGTGGGAAGGGAGTGCAAAATTAACTCCCATCCAGTGCAGGGGCTGTCAGAAATGGGTCCACCGGAGATGCAGTGGAGTAAAAGGCAGCCTGTCAGCTGCAAGTGATACCTTCCAATGCAAGCGGTGCAGGGGAGAAGTTCCGCAATCAGACACAGCCGAGCAAGAGGGGCTTGTGGTAGGGGGGGAGACATACGAGGTGGTGGACAGTTTCTGCTACCTCGGTGACATGCTCAACGCTGATGGGGGGGTGGACCTAGCGGTGACCACAAGGGTGAGAAGTGGATGGAAGAAGTTCAGGGAACTCATGCCCTTCCTAACATCCAAGGCCCCATCCCTGAAGATGAAAGGTCAAGTGTACTCGGCCTGCGTCAGGAAGTGGCATGACGTAACGGAAGTGAGACATGGGGCCTGAAGGTGGAGCATGAAAGAAGAAAACTGAACAGAGCAGCAGATAGAGGATAGATCAGATGGATGTGCGGTGTGTCGCTAAGAAGAGGAGAAAAAGACCAGTGCAAGAGTGAGACAGAAGATGGGAGTGGAGGCTATAGTGGATGTGGTGAGGCAGAGGCAGACTGCGATGGTATGGACATGTAGTCAGGAAGAAAGAAACGACATGGGTGAAAAAAGTAATGTCGCATTAACTTGGAGGGGACAAGACCCCAGTGGCCGGCCCAAGAAGACCTGGCAGACGAACCGTAGCTAGCTGACATGAAAGCACTCGGATCAATACCAGGAGATGGCCATGGACCGTTCCCGGTGGAAAGAAAGCCATAGCGAGAATCCAGTCCAACCCAGCGGTGCCTGGAAAGCGGACTCTAAACCGATGATGATGATGATGATGATGATGGGGCAGTGCGTGGCGACTAGGGCTGAGCCATTAATCAAATTCAAACCGACATCTCAATGTAATAGAATGTGACTTTCAAATCGCAAACGATGCGATTAAAACAATTATAATATCTTATTTATTTTAAAATTGAATAGTTCAATAAAGATGTTATAATTGCAATTCATGCATCAATTCTTCTCAACACATCGGGCCGACTTAAAAGAAAGAGCAGTTTATATGTTGCCTGCTTCCAATGTTGTGTTGGTCATATCGTAGAATGATTTATTGCTTGTTTATGCGATTTTTTTGTTTTAAAGTTCCTTATGTTCTGTTTTATTCACTAATTGGATTAGTAGCAATTGCAATATTGGTTAGAATAATCGCAACTCCATTATTTCCCCGAATCGTTCAGCCCTAGTGGCGACAGACGGCATGAAAGCCTGGGCGCCGCCTTTAACACCATCGCCAACATTAATTAACTCAGTGGCGCTCAAACAGCACGGAGGTGTGTCTGTGTTGCCCCCCCAGGGCGGGGAGGGTAGGGGGGTTGGGGGGGGGGGGACAGCATGTGACCCGAGAGCAGCTGGTACTTTAATTTACAGCTGCATTAGACGAGGGGGGCGGGCGTTTGTCAGCGGACTAGTAAAGTAAACAAAATGGTAAATGCTAACATTTAAACCAGGGTAAAGGAAATAGGACAGCTGTGAAAAAGTGTGGCACTGGAAATAAATAAAAATAAAAATTGTGGCCTATATTTCAAGGCTGGACTAAAGCCATCAGACGGTTGATAAACGGCTATTGTTCCTTCTTTTTCTTAACAAATCTCGACAGCGCCTCAGATGTGTGACCGAGTGGGTCTTCCTCACATCCTGCGGTGTGTGAATACAGGGAGAGCCTGCCATCTAAAAGCCTTTGTTAGTTTTCCTTCATATGCATACACTGTACATATCACCATAGACATGGTATCCAAGGGCAAAACAACCACACCCTGCACATTACAGGGCCAATTAAAGTGCAGTATTTGTGACGCAACCACGACCTAGACCACCACTGCCAACAGCCAGCATCCAGCTCGTAACAGAGGCCCACTGAGGCTACAAGGTTAGAGGTCATCCGTCGAAGCTCCTCACTGACCAGTGATAATGTGAAACAGACTATGCACAACCCCATGTAATATGCGGCTTTGCTGTCTGATAATCAGTCCAGTCTTTAATTGCCATGCTGCGCGCTGCAGCAAGGGCAGAGGAGCGCATTGTGCCATCCAACTACGAGAGGCTGGTGAGAGCGGGGGAATGGGGATTATCCAATAACATATTCCATCACGCACACTAAAGCAATTTCGTCAAATCCAATCTAGCTTCAAACCATGATTGGTCACCGAATAGACTTGTTTTGTCTGACCAAAAAACAGGCATGGTTGCTAGGCTACTATTCACTGGCTCACCTGAGAATTAGCCATCTAAAAATGTGCCTCCGCTGCCTCTACACGTCACATTGGATACCGGTTTAACGTATTCTGCCCTGTAGTGAAGGGGATCACATCTAGAGGAAGCATTACAATCATACCCAGGGAACTTGTTCAAAGAGTTTGCTGCCGACAAAAGTATTTTTGTCATTTGAATAACAAAGCTTTGTTGACATTGACCTTGCCCTTGCAATTTCAGAATTTCTTTCTCCTTTTCATTGTTGAATTTGGATTTCCTCTCTCATTGAATGGTCACGTCCCCGCTCGAGAAAATAATATATAAAAAGGTATTTTAAATCTGTAAATCATGGGCGTACCCATTCAAAATCCTGGGGGCAACTCAGGATTAACATAAATCATGTTCATCTACAGAAAGGTGAACTAAAATTTACATCATCAGTATTTTACCCAAACTTGAAGCTGGTTTCCCATTTCCATAATTGACTGAGACATTATTATTGTAATAATTATATTGTAACAATAACACTAATACAATTTGTATTATTAGATCCAACCGTCAGAATATCTTCCATTGTGTTTTCTTGCAGAAAACATCCATTTTACCCGAGCATGACCATTGAGTTCTCTCTTTGACGTTACTTGAATCCTAATTAATTCCATGCCCACTGCAGAAAGCAATTGCCGACAATAGTAATGAAATGAGATGCAATATGAAAAAAGAAAAAAAAGGAAAGGAAAAAATGTGTTAGAGAAGGGACAGTGTTTTGGCCCAACGATATAGATAGAATATTTCAGGTGGGTGTGTGTGTTGTGTAATAGACGTGCTAAAATAAGCCCTGCTATCCTTGCCTGGCAGACTTTTTGGGCTGACACCTGCCCCAGTCTGTGAGGGTAGAAAGCCTCCGATAAACTAAGTACCAGTCATCCACCAAGATACTCAGCCGCCAAAAATAACATCAAATATCCATCCTGCTACAGCCACACAAACAGACACACACATACATGCCAAGGACAAGGAAATATATACTGTGGCACTTGTGTGAGTGCATGCTATCATTTAGCACATAGTTTTTGACTGCTAAATGCCTGATGCATTTTCCCACGGCATGCAGCCACTTTGGAAGATGCACATCAAATGAAAACATGATGGAATATATACTCCTGAAGACTACAACACTTAAGATACTCGGCCTGTATTTGGCCCTTTTTTTTTGCATCACCATGACAACAATCTGCTTGTTGTTTGTCCACACCAGTAAACATCCTCAACCAAATATTTTATTTTTATAATCCACTCTACGAATCGAAGGGTTCCCTTCTGAATGCTTCTTTTCCTCTTGTGTGCCTTGGCAGTCTGAAACAAGATACTCTTTCTATTTAATAACACGGCTACATACTGCCAAGAGCCTTCGTTACCGTGACAACTAATGAAAATCACCAGGCGTGGAGACAGGCCTTCGAGGAACACAATTGGCGTTGCGTTTAGCGTAACTGGACCTCATGTCCCCATGTCCCCCTCGTGTGGACGCGTCTGCTGAGGAAGGCGGTTACAATGCATGCATTGTTCATCTCCACAACAAAAAAAAAACCGAGAGTCAAGCCGACCTCTGTTTAGCCAGAGATTAATGTCATTATTAATATTGTGATTTCAGGCAATTTAGGGGCAGAGGCAGCCAACGGTCACGCAGCAAAATGATGTTTACCCAGGTAGCATGTGAGTCACTTGCGGTTAGGTAACGGCCATGTCGAGAGCTGTGGGACTTGATTAGAAATTCTAAGTGCTTAATAATTTGGGGGTCTGGCCGCGATGCTTCTCAAAAACGGCGTGTGTGGGGTAAGAGGCTGCAAGCTTGGTTGTGTCTGTGCGTGGAGAGGCCTATTCGGAGACACATTGACCTGCGGTGACTAAGCCTGTGTTTGCTCTCATCAGGTGGAGTACTATCTGGTGGCTGCTGCTAGTCTGAGTGTAAACAAGCACACTCTTAGCCGACTTATGACCGATTATATTACGTAGGCCTCCGACAAACAAACACCTGAATCAAATCACGACCAATATGATTAGTGGTGGCAAATCCCACCGGGGACACGACAATGGTAGAAATTATAATTAGAAAACACCTTCTGCATCGTATCAATATCTGGGAATGAAAGTGAGAGAGAAAGTGAGAAAAATTTTGCCACATATAAAAATGTCCAAATTAATTAAAACTGCACACCGTCTCGATAGGTGTTCACAGCCCACAGTCACACGCCCGCCCCAGCGACCTCTCATTTCATGCCGTTTGCGGGGGAACGTCACTCAGAACAATGAGGGTAGTGTCCATAAGGCTTTTGGAGGGAATCTGAGTCATGGGTCAAAAGCAAATGCCTATTATGTGTGGTTTTGAGCGTTAGTGCTTAGCTTAGCGTTTATTAAAATTGACACTGTGACCAGATTTGATGAGCTTTTGACCAAAAGCTTGGCCCACTTCTTAAGGGGGTTGGCCTCTATGCGGGTACCTAGTCTCTGGGCCTGACTTGTACACAAGTGGAATGTGATTGGTTGAACACACACACACACACACACACACACACACACACACACACACACACACACACACACACACACACACACACACACACACACACACACACACACACACACACACACACACACACACACACGATTTGCACTTGGTTGGCTGAGGAAAAGATTGTTTCAGTTTTCGCAGTGTGAAACAAAATCACGCGTCCCTTATTGGTCCGAGGCAAAAACAGTCAGCATGCAAATTGAAAAAGGCCTGGGCACCAAGTTTCATAACATGCTCCATCGGGGCGGCGGGACTAAATCTTCAACTTTGACCAGGAGTTACAGCGCACCCTATGGATGAAACGGTACTGACATTCTTGGACACCAATTTGTAGGTCAAATATGTTGGACAAATTCGAAAACGTTTGCGCTGTCAGGGCACAAACTATGAGCGTTTCTAGGTCAGAATAAGAGGAAGAATTCCTATGTAAAAAATAGTTATCCACGGATCCTCTAAATACCAAATTAGCTTCTGCTCCATTGACAAGAATACCAGACTCACTTAATTCTCTACGCTCAAAAGTAGAAAATCTTACAAATCAGAAAGCCGCCTTGGTCTACTCAACGAGCTCCTCGTGCATTACTGCTTACTGGCAGCGACACGCTTTCGTCTTGAATCCTGAACACTGTCAATCCCCCCCAAACGTGTTTCATAAGCCGGACAATTAACTGAACGCACACACTTCGGTGTCGTACACACCGCGACTCACTAGTGTTCTGTACGACACAAAAGAGCAAAGGGTTTCAGTGCGTGTGTTTTTGGGTGTGTGCGGAGGAGTGGGGGATGTTTTAAACTGGAAAACCAAAAGCACACACATGCAAAGGAAGATTTGGAAAAGCAGGCCAGAGGGATAAAATGAGATTGCAGTTTAGAAAATAATGAGGTTAAATTCTTAAAATGACAATCGTGTTAATGGTGCATGTGAATTACTATTAAATGCTGTTCAGATAATTAAACAATTCTGTGGCTAAGACTAGGCTACTTTATTGCTTGCTGATGCGACATCTAAAATAATTCATATTTGGGTTGTTCAATATGGTCATATTCACCATACAAATAAGTAATGAACCTCAAATAAATTTAAAAAGGGTATAATATGTACTTTCTGCCGCTGGAGATCTCAATCAAAACCAAAACAAAATACATAGTTTGATTATTTTATGAAGTAGATGTTGAATCGATTTTTTTGATGTTTATGGTTCAGGTAGAAAATGCAGAGTTAAATATTTAAAAAATTGCTTGGCTGCTAGATTTTGCCACTCGGGCAGTAAAAAGACAACATTCTACGAATCAATTTTGGCTTACCGCGAGGACTACATTCAAAAAACAATTTACTGTTAAGACTTGAAGGGTTGTAATAACATTTAAAAACATGATTTACATCAATTAGTGACAATATGCAAGTATACAGTATGTACTGTATGCATAAGTACTTTTATGCTCAATGGCAATGGAAAAAAAGCACAGCATTGCTAAAAGTAAAGGGCTATTTGTGGTTCCACGTTAACGCAATGCGGGGGGGTTACGGACCCCTTACGTCCTTGCGGACCCTGCTTGCAGAAGTGCGCCTCCCAAAAACGCAGCAGCAAGTGCTGTGATTGGTCCACTTAGTAAAACCCCACGCAGAACCATAAACGTTCACGACTGCGTCGAAGCGTCTGCATGGTCATTGAGTTGCATGGAACGTAGGACCATAAAGAGCCCTTAAGGCTTGCTCAGAGTTAGCCTGGGTAGGTGCCATGACAAAAGCTTTAATAAAAACAAACTGAAACTTGGGGCATTTAAGCACCAAAATAAACAGGTTAGCATAGAGCCAGTAGAGCTAGAGTAACACAAGGTTGCTCTTTTGTTCAATGCTGGCTAAAATAAAAAAATCAATCGAACTATTCCCAACCCTCTTATGAAGCTATGGATTGTGACAAGCAACTGCTAAAATCTCCCCATTAGACGAAAACACAAGACACAGACTCCAGGTTCTTTGTTAGCTCCTATTGTTTTTTGCAGGTGTTCCAGCATGAGTGGATTGGCAGCATCACCGGTAAAAGCATTAGAAGGCAATCGACTGGAAAAAAGGTTTATCTGCATTTTACAGATTAAAAAGGGGTCTCTCATAATAGATATAATCGCAGGGAGATGATAACAGCTCCAAACCGCTTCACAAAATTGCTCAGATTTCATCCTATGTACTCATCCTTAAAAAGTGAAGGGGGGGGGGGGTACTTCATGCTTTAAAAAGGATTTATCATAGAAAGGCAATCATAGAAACATGTATGCAGCTTTTTTAGAAACACTTTACCATAAGGGTACATGAATTAACCAAAAAAATACCGTAGCTAATTAACTGTCAAATAATGGCCTTGTAACCATTATTTAACATTTGTTATGCAGTAATAACATCTAGAGGCTACTGACCATTTGAAGTCGCATAGCTACTCTGCAGTCTTTCCGGACATATTTTTTAGGATCTTGGTTGTTAAATGTGTTTAGTTTGTCCAATATTGATTGTGTGCTCTAATTGTTCTTCGACTCATCTCCCGGCCACTTTGGTTAAAAGCATCTGCTAAAGGACCAAATAAAAATTCTGTAATGTTAGAAAATCCATTAAAAAAAATATCGGAACTGATTTTACTGCAACAAAATAACCAAATTACAGCTAAAGCACTGCCAGCAAGAAGCAACACCACATGTAACAAAAGACAACGCTATGGAAGCAAAGTGTTATGCATTCACTTGAGAAAATCAATTCTGCTGCTGTTGGCCTGAATTAATCAGATATATGTATTTTTTTTCTTAATTAACGAGATACCTCAAAAGGTTCTGTGCCAGGAACTGAGCTGCAGTCCGGTTGTTGCTGCTGATCAGCCTTGGTGGAGTTTGATATAGATATGGTATTCAAGGTATTGCCAAATTATGTAATCTGACGGTTAACTTGATCACATGTAATGGAAGAGAATGCATTTCTTATATCAGTGAAGTGTGCCATAACGGTTCAACTGATCCTGAAGAAAAAAACGCAATGTCTAGCAGATCAGAAGGGGGTCCCCCTCTGAACAACCCCAAAGGCCTGAGGTGCATGTACAAAGAGGACAAACTAATAACAATACCATTGATACATCTCCTAAAGTCTCAAACATTAACCTAAATAAAACTGGGGTAAACTCCACAGGACTTGGCTTCGTCCTGTGGGCTTCGATGAAATCGAGCCCACAGATGAATAAGAGCTTCTCTTGGGATTTTGAGGCATTTCACTAATTCGATGAAAACCACAGCAGGTTCTTTTTCTATGATAACTTTTTAGGGAATTCAGAGATAATAATGTTGTTAATTCCGAAAAACAAGACAAAGTATTTTCTCTTCTCAAGTGAACGCATTACGCTTTTGTACAACACCAACACTAAATAAATCGATGTGCCATTTTGTCTCCTTCTCAAGCACAATGTGATGCGTGGAATGCATAAAAACATGATATTGATCTGGCAAGAGTTAAGTGGCAGAGAAATATAACCCAAAATAATTAAGTCGTCTTGTGCACAAGGCACCCTTGAGGATCTCAGAAGGAGGTGAACACTGGGCACTTACCGGAATCATCCAGTTTGCCAGGTCCCCGTGCTGCGACACCTGCATGGCCCCCAGCATGGTCAAGTTGATGTGTCCTCTGCATGGGGGGGGCAAGAACACTGTAAGCCTCCACTTCAAACCAACACTCTTTCCATGCACCCCGTCCTATTGTATTGTGAATGGAAACATGACACTGTTTAATATTGCTGAATTTTCCGGAAATTAAACTTTGGTTCAATTTTGGATTTTTCGTTTTCCTTTTGATCATAAGATCACACTACTCTTAAAACATTTCTTATTCAAATGTTGCTGGCAATAAGGCTTGTCCTCACAACGGTGCAATTAGTTTATACTTATTCACTGTATTTTTACACATTTGTGTTTTTCCACAATAGCAGAAACGAGAATCTTTCTCCTTTGTCCATTTGTCTGCATCAATGGCTAGTATAAAACTTAACGTGTCATGAATCATCTTTGTCATCTGTGACATCTTTAGACACAGGATGGCCTGTTAAACATACAGTGTCAGTGAAGGGCTGCACAGATGGAAACCTAAAACAAATGAGTTTTAACTACGGGTCTTCTGTTGAAAGGGATGGAACAGTTCCAAAAAAATTAAAAGCAGTTAAATACAGACCGTCTCCCACGACTTTGATAATGATGAATAAGTGATAAGATACACCTACATTTTGTGATAATTAACAAGCTGCTAAATTGTCTGTGTCTTTTTGTCTGTGTTTGTGTGAGTCGGTCTGTCTGTCTCATCCTGTATTTGTGTCTGTCTGTCTGTCTGTCTGTGTGTCTGGCTCTCTCTCCGTGTGTGATGGCTGAACATCACTATTTATGAGTACTATTGGATTTCCTCTAGGTGGACAAACAAAGCTAATGCCCTGGGAAGAGTGGGCTGCGTCTTAGACAGCCAGCAGATCGATACGAGCCGGGGCAATATTGGCCAGGCGTTGCCTTTGTTGATATCCACAGGGTTATGAACCACCATCTCTGCTGACATCACACACAAGTGGTGATTCAGTGGAGGAGACCTTTTGATGCGAGTCATCGCTTCATGTATTCTGATAAATCGAGTGGTATATTTAAAACGCAGCTTTGGACGTGACTTTTGTTTTTATGGTTGATCCGCTGGGTTGTTACGATTGCGCAAGAAGTGCCACAACAGCGCCGCTTATCTACAGTTTGGTTTTACTGTTCTATTATGTCACAACATAACTGTACGTTTTTACAGGGCTTACCCTCTGATCATGGCGAAGGACTCGTCACTGGAGAAATAGGCCGCGCCGGGGAGCACCGTCACTGTCTCCTTTCCTGTACAGACATCAGCAGACAACGGTTCAATCAGCACGGGAGGACGGTGAACTTTAAAAAGGCCACTTGTTGTCACAAAACATGTCAAAACCCATTATTGTAGCGCCAACCTCGCCGGGGCCTAATTTGTCTTGAATACTAGAACCAGCCGAGCAGTGGCTTGCCTGTTATCGTTCTCTAAATGAGAGGTCAACCAAATGTGTGAATGAATTTCTGTGTTGTATGCATGTCCTTGCAGGGGAATTATGAACGGTGTTGTAAGTAGAGGGGTGAAAAAACACACACACGTACCGGCATTGATAAGGTCAGGGTCTACGTTGTCCTCTGTGGGGTACGGGCCCTGCACGGAAAAGGACAAGCAAACGGGCACACGTGTGTGAACACACGCATACAACCTGACACACACACACACCTCCCCAACCCGCTACACTTAATATAAAGCCCCACTAGCCCGGTCTCCCTAGTCATGAGACGATGCCGCAGCAGCTCTTTCGGATTCGACGTGACGTTGATTTTTTGTCTCCGCTCGACAAAGAGGAGCGCCCTTTTTGTAAAGGAGGCCAGCGTGAGGGGTGTGGATCTGGCAGCTCCACTCTCCAGCTGGAATAGTGAGAGGGCGCTGACAATCGGGGCATTAGCATAGTCACCTACCCTCACCTGGAGAACACAAGTGATTGTTAAACGTGGCAGAGCTGCCACCATTGTGGAGCTTTTGTGAGGTTTACGAAGCGCGTAAATAATGATTAGGAAAAATGAGGCGCCGTGCGGTCCGCCCTCCACAATTGCGTGCATAAAACTAATTGCCGCACATTTCAAACAAGGGACTTCATTTACAGGCTGCTATTAACAAAGATTGGGCATGAATCTGTAATCTGGGTGCCTGCGATGGCACTTCAGCTGTGGGGGTGATTATGAAAATGACAAGCTTCACAAGGGAGGAACAATAGCGCTACTCAGCCGGGGTGGTTACCTGACTCACGGCGAAATGGCTAAACAAAAATAACAGCAGCAGGTCTTACCAGTCCCAGAATGCCGTTCTCGCTCTGGAGGTGGACGGTGATGTCAGACTGGATGAAGTTGCTGGCCAGCATGGGGATGCCGATACCCAGGTTTGCTGAATGAGCGCTTTGTCAAGGAGTTTGAGATCTAAAAATCCTGATCATCAATCCACATATATTGTGGAGCGGTAAAGGCCTTAGCAAGACATCAACACATGGGATTCATGACGTTGGTATTAATCCAATTCAAGCACAAGCATGTAGGATATATTGTAACACGCTGTCATTTGCTAAACATTTTAAGGAGTGGAAATGGATTCAACATATTTTCGCATGGTATCCGATGAAATCAATGAATAGAAGAAGACTACATAACATACGTAACGATCACCAATCTCCAAATGTTTCCAGGAGCATGGTGGTGTGAGAGGGGTCACCATAGATAGCAGTTGGAAGAAATGCTGCCGATGTATGTTTGCATCCAATATCCAGCATTGGACTCATCGTCGGCCGAAATAATTCGCCCACAAAAGGGAATGTTCCCATGGACTACGACAAATGTTGTACACGAACGACGGGGTAGAACATGAGCAAAGAGGAGGGGAGGAAATGCTGCCATTGTGAACCAAAGGATCAGATCAGAAAGCTTTTGTGACTGCAGTTGAACATGCTCCCCCCTACACTGATGTATTCCTCCAGGCGTGCGAACCACACCCAGTAAAGGATACCATACATGCCGTCCTCAAACTCCAGCGCCGCCCGCCGGATGATCCGCTCCCGGACGATGTCCGAGTCCTTCTTGGGTTTGGGCTTCTCCGTCTGGCTCTTCTTCACCGTGCGTTTCTGGTGCACAACACACGTGACCGATTAGAAAGGGTTCCACCACCGTTTGTGAACAATATCCATTTGAAACACTTTGTAAATTGGTAGTGTGAAAGTGGCTTGCAATGAAAGACACAGATGTGTGTCATTAGGGAACAGGACAGGTGTTGGGGCATCTTGCTGAAGGATGCTTAAAGATAGGCCGAACACCATAGCCATTACACTGCCCCTCTTCCACAATTTAAGAGGATTTAGTTCAAGTCAAACAAAGGCTTGTCTGTGACCGACTACGGCCACTTAACAATGTACACATGAAAAGGGTTTCCATTCAGGACACAGCCCCATGTACCTCTATTCTCTTCTCGAACCCTGTGCCCTGCACCACGCGGTGCACGTAGATGCTGGGAATGTGGATGTCCTCTGCGGCAAACGTCCCCACGTCCACCACCTCCTCCACCTGCAACAGAGACACACACACACACACACACACATACATACACACATCATGACGTGACCTTCAGACAGACAACCAGGTGAGCCAATCCCTGTCCCTATAAACATGCTCCAGTGCTCCTGTTGATGACGGGGGCATGAAAACCATATTGTGATTGAATCACTGTAGCAGGAAATAGCCATGGCCCACCCAACTGTACTGTGGGTACAGCCTTTGCACATTTTAGTTTGGCAATGCCAAGACTTGAGGCTAAGTTTTGTCTCCTAATGCCTCGTCTCAGTCACGCCTCAGTTGTCACCGTAGCCCACGCTGGTAATATCCACATTTAAACCGAAACAAGACAAGCCAATTAGGTTATTGCTTTGTCTTAAATGGCTTTCTGTGCCACTTTGGAAACATCTAAAGTTACTTAGGGGTAAATGGAGAATCAAAAAGCATCGTCGCTTAGTTGTCTCAAAATCAATATCTTGATCACAATTGATGATTTCCAAATAAACCAATGGGGAAACTGTACATCTAGAATTATAAAAAGACGACAAAGATGCAGTCTGACATGGATTTGAGTGAGAACTGAAGAACTGATGCTTTTGCACTTCCCTTAACTCAAATGTGAAGTGGAGAGCCATTCAGAGTTTTTTGTGGGAATGAGAACCAAGATGGCAGCGAAAAGAGAATATAGGTCAGGGACATGCACTGCTCAATGCAGGCGTTTATTTTCGACACTGGGAAGAAAATAAATACAAAATAAAGAAAGAAATACTCTGCAGAAAGCCAAATGATGGCAACTCCAGATGGACCTTAAAATCAAGTGAGGAGGTGGGAGAGAGAGCGATAGAGAGAGACTCTTGCTGAAACATCTGCAGCACTTGTTCAAACAGCTTGACTGCTGAACCCCAGATGGAGACAATAGCTGTGTCGTTATGTACGCAGGCCCTAGGAAATCACCACAGCGAAAAAGGGTACAAATCTCACCAGTGGGCTTAATTTCCCGCCAAAAGAATCCCACAAAAAAAAAAAAAAAGCAACCGAATCACTTAACCCATTCCCAAACTGGCGGAAAAATCCATCCTCAAATCGCAGCCAGTGTATCCATGACAACGCTGAGAGGGGTTCTGCTGGCGGCCACCGGCTCCTCTCCGTCGGCATGGTGTGCCGAGGGAGGGGGCGGAGATAAGAAAAAGGGACTTGATTCAATTTTCCTGAAGGCACACTGGCGCCCGGGCCTCACGTGAACGCACTAGGAAGCCTACACTCAGGGCTACATGTGTGTGCATTAAGAAGAAGAGGGGGCGATTTCATAGGGCCTGGTTGATCCGGAGCAATATTAGTAGTAGTGGGGACTTAACAGCACAACTATTGTCTCCGACTGGGGTTCAGCAGTCCAGCTGCTCGAACAAGTGCTCCAGATGTTTCAGCAAGTGTATCTCTCAATCTCCCCCCCTTCCCACTTGATTTTAAGGCCCCCCTGGAGTTGCCATCGTTTGGCTTTCTGCCAAAGTATTTATATATTTATTTTGTATTTATTTTCTGCCCCGAGTGTCGAAAGAAAACGCCTGCATTGAGCAGTGCATGTCCCTGACCTATATTCTTTTCCTTGCCATCTCGGTTCCCTTTACCACAAAACCTCTGAGCAATTATTGGGATTCCATTACATGGATTATGATATTAGTAATAATCTTTAAGGGTTTCAATGAATTGCTGATGGGGGCCGAGAGATAGAGGCTTCCTCTCTCCTGGGGGTTGGGGGGGGGATGACAATTAATTGTTATCTACATATGCACATACACTCATGGTTGGCCAAACACAATTGAGCAGGTGAGAGCGTGTGTGTCCGAAGCTGTGCCTCTACTGATGTGTCTCCATCTGCACACACTATGTTCACATCAGGGCAGGCACCGGCCACGGGAAGGCTTGACATGTCAGGCAGAGCCCAGAGCAGGGGAACAGAGTACCTCAGGGGCGCACGCTCACAAACGCACCGTGAGGAGTGAATAACAGTGTTCCATGTGTCGGTCCTACGGTTTAAATACAAGTATCAAGGTTGTTCAAGGATCGATGTTGTCGAAATCCATAAATACGAGTCAAAGGAAAACGGATGAGGAAATGACTGTTCTTTGTTTACCCGGGCAGCGATGCACGGTATATACACAGCGAGCAGCGTTTTAATCGAGTGTGTGCAAGTGTGATTGCATGCCGCACGCTGGGCCTTCCATACATTCGGAAAGAACAACCTATTTGATGGGCTGCCTCCATGCTGGAGACAGCGTTATATAATGCTTAAATCGTTGGCCGTGCTCAGGATCTCTGAGACGCATTAATTCTTGTATTATTTATATAACGTACCCATACGTATACGAAAAAAAAAGACCAAAATATTGGGGTTCAATGGATTGAATATGAAGTATTTAGGTTTCACCGTTTCATTGTTAGCTTTGTTTCCTATCACACTGTGTTCAGACGTTGCCACTAATACTTTATGCATACCCAAAATATATATGTTTACCTGGGACTCTAATCCGCTCGGCTGAGGTGTGCAAGATTGAGAGGCGCGCGTGCGCGCGTGCGTGCGTGCGTGTGTCCTCCTAGACGGGAGGATGAGGAGGAAGAGGCGACAGTGCTCCGGGGTGACAACAACATCGAACTCTTATTACTCTGTATATTTATAGCATTCCCATTTCCCTCACAGTCTGTACTGGGCTGCCTCCATGCATGAATGTTTACATTTGGAATGACTAAAAACTAGTTCATAGAGATCATCTTGTATGTGTCTATGTAGTCCTAAATGTTTTTATTATTTGTGGCAATCATTGATTTTAAACACCCATACTGAAGAGATTGTTATCTGATATATTGAGGTTTTGTCTTTTCATTAACTTGCCAAGGAAACTAGTCCCATGTCAAATTCTAGCAAGTCTACCCTATGTCTATAATTTAAATCGTCGTTGGTTTTTAGAAACAAGTCTTCAGCTACATCATGGTTTTCCCCTTCAAGTCATCATTGCTTTCCATGCGATTCAGCCGTCTTATGTTTTAGTCAGCCGGTGCCATTGTAAAAATGCCTTTCATTGGCACCATCATCCATTTCAAACACCGCCGCTTCTCTCACCAACAAAGGCTGTGCAGAACCCCCTGTTCTCCTCTCATCTGTTCCATTGTATGGCGTATATTTGCCCCCGATTATTAACCTAATTTGTGAGCCCTTAAGCCCATGGAAAAGACTAGTTGAACAACATAACACGATGGTAGCATGCGCACCTACCTAAAGAAAACACATGACTGCACGACAACCACTTTTACTCACAGCATGTTTGCCAAACCACGTTTAGACTCAAATTTCTCGCCCACAATGCCGCCATTTAATTCAAATACAACACTAGTAAATTGTATCCCACACTAGCCTAAGGATTGGGTTTCACAGTTTAAAAAACTATGATCCCCTTCAAAGTAACATGCAAGCGTTGACAGAATCGTTGGTTGTTTACATTACTCATTCTTCAACATTATTCGCTAGTATTTCCGTTCATGGATTCAAACTACACTATTGTTTTGTATCACATTCATATCGGCTTCCTCCGGCATCACCTATATCTTTACCACACACTGTCAAGGACCAGAGAGTTAAGAGAAGCCGCGGGGAAACCTTTTTTCAGAACAAGAGTTTTATTAAAAATGTATTTTATTTTATTCATTTATAAATCCTTGATCCTAATTTTTTCAGGTACCAAATATCAACAAATTACAGCCATGCATGTGCTAATGTTTGCTTATATATTTTTAACTGGATATAGCCACTATATCTGGTCAGAAGACTCTGTTGCAGTTTTGGGGGGACCTGCTTTTGATCAGGGACCAGCTGCTTGTAAAACTACATCCCCGTGTGGTACATGTACTGAAAGATACCAAATACTTGAGAAAAACTGACTTGGACTCCTTTCAAAATGTGAAGGCAACCGTACAATACACTAAGCGGTCAGCATGGACCGAGTCACTGAGGCAATGACCCCTGGTTTTAATGCACCACAGTTGGACAGCAGGAGGCTAATGATCAAACACACAAGGATGGAACTCATTCATATCCAATTAGACCCCTGCCCTCTCGGGGGAACACACACACACACACACACACACACACACACACACACACACACCACAACACACACACACACACACACACACACACACACACACACACACACACACACTACACATTCCTCTCTTTGATTTGATTCACACCAAAGAGAATTGTACCCCACAACTCGCTGGGGTCTTTCAACATACCTGCGGCCACGCAACCAGCTGAAAAGCATGGATATGGAGCAATCAATTAGTAGGGCTTGGTTACCTAGCAACCTTGGAGGATGGTCGGTATTTAGTAATTACAAACGAGTGTATAGCTCATTTGAAATCGTGTTATTACAAATGAGTCTATCGGCTAATTTCTTTGCAAGACAAATGGCGATTAGACGCGAACAGGTATGCTTTGTGGTTTATTGATCCCAAGCGATCCTCAACTGTTGAAATTGATTGATCGGAACCATTAAATGGTTTATTTACCGTTTATCACGTGAGCCAGTTCCCAACACGATTTATCTTAAAAGATCAGAGTACACCTGATAAATCAATCTCTTTTATTAATCTCTGTTTATTGTTTGTTAAGATCATGCGCAACGAATACGAATACCAAGACAAATTCCTAATATGTGTAAATGTATTTGGCAATAAACCTTTGCTGATTCTAATTCTGATTCTTGGGGCCACAGATCCTAAAAGGATAATGAGGGAGGACACCTTCTTCTGTGCATTGCATCATGCTCCAAGTGCCATCAACCCTAAAAGGATGATTAAACACCTTCTTCTGTGTATTGCATCATGCTCAAAGTGCTAAGAATCCTTAAAAGACGATTATATACTTATGTGTATTCTATAATGCTCAGGTAAAGGAAGGAAAAATAGGGCATTTTAAGAAGCAAGAAAAAAAAAAGAAAAAAGAAAATTGAAAAAGAAAACCACTGCCTCGACCATCCAGTTAACTTCAAAAGTATTTTGACCCTGGTCTGGAGGAGAAATAAATTGTCCTTTGAGAGTAACCAGTTAACCCTTCTCCAAAAGTCATTGAGGAGTAAATCAGCAATGAATATCAGCCCACAATGGAAGGGTAATGGACAACACTCTCCAGAAGGCTGTGGCGAGGCCACCTGCGTATTCACCGAAGGGTTACAGCGAAGCCCGGGCACACAACATGAACGGCAGGACTAATATTGACTATCTCGTTGCCACATTCATGACTGTCCATGCTCTGAATGCTAAAGGTCGACTTATCTCCGTGGCGCATAAGCGCTTCATTTGCAGCGATAAAGGCCAGCTGATATTCAGCGCACAGGGTACCAACGATCGCTTCACTGCACTGGGGGAGCAGGATTTCCGCAGGCCTACGAGATAATGTTACCGGTTACGGTAAAAAAAACTGTATTAGACTTCGTTATGTAACTCACAAGCAAGAAATGAGAACGTAATTTCAAGGAAATAGCATAGGATGATTGGAACGTCGATATAATTCCCAAATTACTTCTTTAAATGCTGTACTTTGATAGTGTGATTAGCCCAGAATGGTTTCTTTAATTCCTGAGAATGCACCACGCCTTACATAAAATGACAAATAAAAATAATGAGCGCATCCATAATATATTTAAATGTACCATTTGATACAGTGGATGTGTGTGCGGCAGTGCAGATTAGACGGTCGGCCTGGATAAAAGAATGTGTTTGATATGCAAATATCTCCATCTGAATATACAAAAAACGGGTAAACGCACAAAACCTCAAAGACTGAATCGATTGCAAGAACCTACAGTGAAGCCTCAGCCATAATATACACCCAAACACTGTTTGGGCTCTAGAAACTGTACGCACGGTACACATACCCCATCCACAGATTTGACACCTATTTTAGAAAATAGGCTAAAATGGTAAAAGCTTAATCACCCCTGGTTATATCTTTTGTCCTATTTAGACACAAAAATCCCCAAAAACATTTATTCAGTGTCCTTATTCATACAGCTGATAGTACGGCAATTGCTTAAAGTAGGTCAGTGGTTCATTTAACTACTATAAGTGTATAGCTTTGACTCAGGGTTGGAGGAAGGCCGAGTTTCTAATATACCTACGGTAATATGTTTTTGCGATTGATTTTTACATGAATATCTAAGCCTATAATAAAAATTCTGTTTGATCCATTTATCTTTTCATTCTCTTCCCTGAAGCTCGTCATCGCTATGTCATCACTTCACATCGCCCCCAAAAGCCATGGCAGACCGTTCAACACGAGAGCCGGCCTGCCAAGTCCTGAGTGGCCAGCAGTAGCACTCGCCCTCTCTCCCTCAAACGCTTGATCATTCATGATGTCACCCCTAAAGCAAATTCACAATTCCCACTAACGTCACTTTAAAAAAGGTGTTGTAGGTAAGATTTAAGAGTTATAATTTGAGTGTAATTTGTTTGAAATGTCATCGCCGTCGGTCATCTATTAATGAGTGAAAATCTCTGGGAGAATCTGTTTCTAACTGCTTCCGGCTCATTTCTGACCAATCAGGGCATCTCTTCCCTGATTGGTAAGGTGAATCCAGATTTTCTGTCAATATCATACCTGTCGTTGCCAAGGTTCACAAAAATTGGAAGCATGCAGAGGACGAAGGAGCATTATTTTTGGTTAATTATCGTCCAAATCTTGCTCTCTATAGCCATCGTTCTTAACAATTCTCAACAAGTCTTACCTTCAGTAAATTTGAGGCAGATGTCCCTCACTGAGTTGTAGGTCTCTCTTTATCATTAGACGGAATAGCCCAAGTTATGCAAATATGTAATACTGTGCTACTCTCATCTTAAAAACTAAGAAATAAAACCTTAAGGAGGATGAGGATCTCCTTCTTTATAACATTTGGAGAAGAAAGAAGGCCTGATATATTGAGAGATGCTCTTTAAATAGTTTTCCATATGGAGGTGTTAACTGTGAAACTAGTGACCATGCTGAGCTGCTCAGCTGCTGTGTGTAAATAGAAAAATGTAAAGCTGGTGGAAAGGGTACGAGAGAGAGAGAGAGAGCGAGACCGACTTTGATTCCTCAGAGATGACAGGTTGGCCAGATGGAATCAAATGAGACGTGTAAAGTGGGGATGATCAGCATTCCCATTATAGTCACACAGATTCTAAGTGTGCAAATTTGACTCTAAACTAAGCCCTCTAAAGGGCTTCAATGATTGGGAAAAATGTGTTTACCTTGTCAAAGCAAATGGGGAAAAGTAAGTATGGAAGCCTGAAATCAACAAAGACTGTTGATGCAACAACATAGCGCAGATTTGTGATACAAATTTTATTTTTTTGTCTACTTGAAAAAAAGTGAATAATACGGTTATGCCAGTCCAAGTAAATCTGTAACATAGTTATAGTATTGAATATATCAACTACGTAGACCCAGACGCACCCCAGACTAACACAGAGCTCACAGGGGGGGGGGGGGGGGGTGATAGTAAGCATTATTGGCCCTTAACACTAATATTCAGAAACAAGCCTAAAAGGCTATTGGCCTACACCAGCAGAGGCATATACTTTCCCCTGAAATTTTAAACGTTGCAAACGTGCAAAAACATAATTATATATGTGGCATTCAGTCCAATGCTTAACATATATCTGTGGCGTTCAGTATATTTAAGGACTTATTAACCTTAATAAGCATGGTTCCAGCTTTAGATCCCGTACCTGCAAAATTCATAATTGGCAGTTAAATAAAGGAATTATTTACCTTAAAGCTAGGGTGGGTAATTTTTTTACTGTAATATTTGGCAAAAATATCAGCTAAAAAATGTCAGCTATATGTAGGTGAAGTGCTCTGAGAATATCTGCTCACCACTTTGCTCTCCCCTGCCTCTGTGCGCCGCCCCCAAAAATTGCCACCGCTCATGTACACTTTGACCAATCAGAGCGAGGCTCCGATTCTCCATTCTTATTGGCTGTGGGACCGTCCGGTCACCTTGGCAACAACGTTGGTGCGTCCCTGCGTGAGCGTTCATGAGCCTAGCAGTCTGACAGTTTTGCACTACTACGGCGGACAACAAATGAATAGCAATGTCTTCATCAACGGCCCCTAAATTTCCCATTGCCTGGATACCAACAACTTAAAGGACAGCTACTAAAAGGGAGGCGGAGAGAGCTCGAAATAAAACCAGAGTAATCATTGGCGTGGCTTATGAGCGATGGAGAGAGTTACGTGACCTGAGGAACTTAAAATCGGACACTGAGATGGCTACATTTCTTATAGACAGGTAAGGAATAGTGTTATCTCTCAATGGTATATAGTGATGAATATGTAAAGTGTTGGCTGGTATGGTTTTTTACTAGGCAAAGCCACGATAACCGTTGCATTACGGTTCTGTAGGATGTCTTGCATCGGCCCATGGTTCTTTTCCCGGTCCGTTTTATATGTTAGTTATGGTCACACTAACCCTGTCGGAATAACACAGAGATCGTGCTCACACGTAGCCTAGGCCTCAACTCAACTGTGGATAATGTCCGAGTCACGTTTGTCTATGTAACTGAATTCACCTGAACACGCATAACTGACGTTCGGAGGGAGGAGCTACAGCAGGCGTGGCAGGGAGGGACCAGAGAGAACGCAAGCGAATCTCAACGGCTGTTTTCTCCCAAATCACCCATCCTAGCTTTAATAAGCAATTGCTTAGCAAAGGTTTAACAATGACATAATAGGTAAGTTGGTAAGACTTAATAAATTGGTTTGTAATGCGTTTATTAACAACTATAAGAATCACATTATTATATATAGGACCATTATTAATGTTATTAAGCAAACAATAAAACGTTTCTTAGAAGTGCTTATAAGTCTTATAATCTCACAATAAACTTTTATTAAGTTATTATTTACACTTATTTATAGTCTTATTAACACAAATTAATGTTAATAAGCATATAATAAGGTCTTATTACACATTAACTAAGGCTTATTACAAGGACATTAATATAAAGCGTTACCCCAATTTGTATAGGACATGCATACCTCTACAATAGTGGTTTTCGCTGCCTTGCACATGGGCTGGTTGAAGTTCCTGGCAGTTTTCCTGATAGGGCAAGGGTAGAGCAGAGGTTCAATTTCATTAGCATTAGTGTTGAGTTGTTATACTTTCACTCTACATAGTAATTTTTTTGGACAATGCAGCTTTAACACTACAGCTACGTGCATTTTATGGAGTTGGTATACTGCCCTCTAGTGGAGAAAACAAACAACCACAACCACTAGCTGATTGGCACGCGGTAGAAGGTTGTTCTTTGACGCTGAATTGTTTTGATTTATTGGAATAAAACGAAGTCAAGCAAATCATTTCCTGTTGGCTCACTACCCCTATGATCTTCTGCAGCCCGCACTGGTATGTTTATTCCTCCTTCAGAACCATGTTGTGTCAACACCCAAGGTTGTTCCAAATGTGTCCGCATGACAGCAGCGAGATCTAATTTGATGACATGACAACATGTCCCTGCTGTTATCGCCCTGAGGGTCTGTTGTCGCTCTAGCATCGAGTGGCCCTATTTTCCAGAGTACTTTTTGCTCTTATTTTCTATATTGCTTGAATTCGTCTTTGTGGAATTTACCTGAAGATGACGTTGCCGGCCCGGTCAGCCTTCCAGGCCTTGATCAGGGCAAAGTCTCCGGTGATGGCCTTCTCCATGATGTAGTGCCTGCCATTGAACTCGCGCACCTGGAAGCCACCACAAACGGGTTTGGGAACTTGTTAAACCATGCAGGAAGGATAATAAACTTTCAGCAAATAAACAGCTGAATTTCAACTACATTTATTCTCTTACCAAACTATATTTAAAATATATATTATTGCTTGTATTTTACATTTCTCCTTCTTTTAAAGAATATTTTAAAGAATGTCTTTTAACATGTGACTTCTTCCATTTTCAAGTTCAATATATGGCATTGTGTGAATGGTGCAATAAAGATAAAGCTGACGTTAGTGTCTGTGTAGAAATTATCCACTGCATTATAATCTTATCAGGAACCAGTCTAAAACCAATGTCATGCAAATGGTCTTCATACACTTCAAGAGCTGATTAGCTGTGAGTCACAGATAATCTGTTTAAACCCAGGCCTGGTCAGGTTGTATAAATTAGGTTGGTATCCAGAGGTGGAAGACAGGTTGGGCATTAAAAATCAGGTATCTGTGAACGTGTAACTCCCCCCAATTCAGAGTAAACTACCAAAGAACACGTGGGTATGGTCACATATACCAGAAGATACACATTGCATGATATACATTGTGTGGGGAATTGAAAAGAAGGCTACAGAAACAAGCTTCCCACCTCTCGCATTTCACTGGCAATGGCGATGGTGCCGTCCTTGTTGTATTTGATGGGGGAGCCTCCCTCTTGGATGAGGGTACCATAGCCGGTAGCGGTGAAGAAGGCCGGGACCCCAGCCCCACCTGCTCTGATTCGCTCTGCCAGTGTGCCCTGAGGAAGAGTACACAGGAAACCGATTGCTTTTATGTTTTTCTACATTTAAAAAATGAACTTCCCCTTGGTAGTCAAAATAAACTAGAAGACTTTGTATTAATTTTATAAGAAAAGTGTGTGTGTGTGTGTGTGTGTGGTGTGTGTGTGTGTGTGTGTGTGTGTGTGTGTGTGTGTGTGTGTGTGTGTGTGTTGCACATTATCATTATGTGCATAAATTAAACCTATTCCTTATGATGTCACTTCGCACAATAGCGTCCTCTCATGGCCAGAGTTTTCACCATAACGCTTTGGGACAAAAAGCATGACACAAAAAAATGACAAAGCAAGTCTTCAATCAAGGTCAATGGAATCGTGAATAAATTACATTTATTCTATACATTTACCTACTTATACATACATCATGATCTATTATCCATTATCTCAAAGCCAAAATGTGCAGTGACATTGCAGAGTTTTAGAGGTAATTAATGAATCCTTAGGTGGTTAGGTGGTTGGTTGGTTGTATATTGGTGTGAATGTGTTGTGTTTTGTAATAACCTGCGGTGTAAGTTCCACTTCCAACTCGCCCGACAAATACTGCCTCTCGAACTCTGCATTCTCGCCAACATACGAGGAGATCATCCTCTTGATCTGCTTGGTTTGTAGGAGCAGACCCAGGCCGAAGTTGTCCACTCTGGGGGGAGGGAGGGACAGGGAAAGAGTGGCGACACAGAATCTATTAGTATTTCAAAAAAAGGACGATCATCTCGTATTCAATGAGGTTCTTATGCAGGTTTTATATTTGCTCGAAAGGAACACAAAATAAAGTATTTAAAAAAAATAAGTTACTTTAAAAGAACTATCAAGTAATAACACTTTAAATGGAAAATAATTAAAGCTGGAAAATAGAAAATCACTGTCCTTTAATTGCCGTCATAACATTTCCATTGTCCAATCAAACTGGATTTTGGCATTATTCATTACTGTATTTCCACAACTTATTTTATTATCCGTTTCATGTGTCTTCAAAGTAGGCCAAGATCAGCATGTGAGCCTTAAGCACTATTTCAAGTCATAATGATTCATTTTGGTTATTATTAAGGGTTGGACTAGACTCTGCATGTCTGGAAAATACCTCAGCAATGGAAAAAGACAGTCCAACCTTTACTGCTGTACTGTACTGTGGGCTATGGCTGGTTTGACATCAAGGTCGATTTTGACACCACACTGTTACCGATACTAGGACCAAGCAAAAGGCCAGGGGGAAAAAACACAACCCCAAAATCCTATGTTCATCAAAAAAAGAAAAAGAACGCCACCTGACCGAACTGGCCCTAGCCCCTTCAGAGGCATGAAAGGTCCTAAACACAGAGGCTAACAATGGGGACATTGTGAGGCGTGCAAAAGGATAGGCCCTTGGGAAAACAGGCTTCCTGCAGCATCACAAGTGATGTAATCAGGAGTTTTCAGGAGGGAAAATTAATTAAAATTATTAGTTTTAAGAAACGGGTAGACACAAAGAATTTCGGGATTTCATTCAGCTGTGTCTTTAGATCCAACGATCAAATGAATATATTGAATGCCGTCTCAATTATGGGATATTACCCAATGTCCCGAGATAGCGAACCAATGAAATTGCACCATCTTAGGAGGTTCACGTGTAGCATATACTAATGACCTATATTGTATGTTTTCTTCAGTCCCCAGAATAAATAGCTGCTACTATTGGAGCAGCTAATGGCGAACCAAATAGATGATGCTTGATTAATAAAGCAACAAGTACTGAAACTGGGAGAAATCAGTACCGTTTAATTCCCACTACCTGAAGGGCTGCAAACACTAAAGCTCTGCACATCTCTTTGACTAATGGCCTATTAGTTTATCTTGACATTATTGCAAATCACTGATTAGATAAGCCGAACAACTGCTACTGTGTATGCTAAACTCAGCTGATATCGGTTTAAAGATTGCAAGTGCTACATTTATTACTTTACGACTTCTTTGTTGTCCTTGTTGTACCGTTCTGAGGATTGTCTGTGGCAGCTGTAGTTATGCGTGTGTCCTTTCATGCTATAGTAAGTTTGTCTCATTTTACATACATCTAAATGAATGACTCTTCTCTTCAATCAAAGGGATGATTATCAAATGGGAAATTTGTTCATATAACCAACCAAAATGTAAATTATAGGGAGGTAGTTATCTATCTGCAGTCTTATTATTAAAGACATTAAATCTGGAAAATAAAAGTAGTTAAAAGGGGAGGTAGACACAAGATTATCATTGACAATAAAGGCATGGTTACTGTGTCACCAGGGGCTGTATAAAAAGGGCATAACGCTCTGAATTGTATTACAGTTATGGCAGCCAGGAAGGACATTGTAGAAGGTCGGTCAGCCATTAACCTTTTGAAACGGACATGGCAGAATCGACTGAAATTATATTAGACTTAATCATACATCACTAAAGTGATGGCAGCAAAGCAATGCAGTACATCTCATCTATCTGACTGGGGCCATACTCATTGTTTAATACCAACCAACCAAAAACTAAACCTTTGAAATTAATTAAAATACCCCTCCACCCCCAACCCCCTTTACACACACAGACACTCACACACCAATTGTATCTACTTCTCTGCATGTGGGTTTTATAGTGGTGCCCATCAGTGTAGAGAATGATTTGTATAGTTTCCATGGTTTCACTACAATGGTCACCGCACATTCTAGTACCTGGCTGCGTTTTGTCCTTCACTGCGATGTCACCTGACTCTAAAGGGCACTAGGCTAGACATGTGGGTCAGGAAAGTTAACAACAGGAGCGCTGTGATAGATAAGCTTGCTCTATCATTGCATGACTGCCATTCAGAAAGCTTTCTGCAAGCGCTCATTGTTAAGCTGCCCTTGTGTCTCTCAAGTCCTTCTCAAGTAACACTATACCAAATAATAAAAAGATAGCCAACTGTCTGTGTCTGAGAGGACACGAGTGAACGTCCTTAAAGAAAGTATTGAATCATCCAGCAACTTTGGGTGTGTTGTTCCGGACAGAACATTTTCTCCCACACTGGCGGTAAATGCATGTTTTAGGGCACAGAGTTTATGCAAAGTCAGTTACACTGATATTTTAGTCCGTCCAATAACCTTACCAACATCATAATGCAAATGTATTGGAGAATATATACAAAATATCTTGTTTTTTAACATCTTGTTCTTTTTTGTTGGCTTTGGTTTCCTAACATGTTTAATCATGAAAAATATAATCCAAGTTATGCATATTCAATCATAGCATTCATAAATAAACCATTTAAACAAAGGTTTATCATTATTTAAATGTGTGTGTGTGTGTGTGTGTGTGTGTGTGTGTGTGTGTGTGTGTGTGTGTGTGTGTGTGTGTGTGTGTGTGTGTGTGTGTGTGTGTGTGTGTGTGTGTGTGTGTGTGTGTGTGTGTGTGTGTGTGTGTGCGTGTGTGTGTGTGCGTGCGTGCGTTTGCGGGCCTGTGCACGTGTTATGCATAACTTCTACATGGCAGAGGAAAGCAAGCAAGTACAATTTTTGGCTTCAGCTATAGCATGATAGGCTAAATAGGCCAGCAGAGAGAAGTATTGGATTGACTGGACTTGTTAGGAAAGTATTCATTGAGGTGCAAAACACGATTCCCAGAGATATTCAGCATGGAGCCAGCAGTGGGACGGGAGGGGGGAGGAAGTTTTCCATGGCATGTGGTGTCCCTCTAAAATTAACTGTTACATAAGCGTGTCTTCCTCGTTGCAGCTCTACAAAGGCAGGAAATTAAAGAGGGGACTGGCCAGTGGAATTAGTGAGGGGCACTAAATGCAAACACGCGGGTTGCTTCTGTTGCTATTGCTACATTAAATGAAAGGGGTCTTAGAATGGTGACCTTGTGCACACTCCTGTAACGTAAACATGTGGACCATCTGTGCGGAGTCCCACTGTGATAAAGTCCAGGTTGGTTAGCTAGCAGTATTTTTCTGCTTGCAATGCGACTGGCATGATCTCAGGCATGTTCAGGTAACTTCAAAGATCAGTGATCTTCACTGAACCCTGCTGGTAAAGAAATTTAAAAAAAAAAAATCTGGCTGTTTAGAATTTGCTTATCCAAAGTAAGCTTTCCCAACAACAGTCTTCAGAGTGTATTCTTTGCAAACACAAACTGTCTACTGGTACAAAGTGATGACATTTGTATTGACTTTATGGACAATCAATTAATTTGCTCACGGCAAAAGAATGTCAGGAAGTTCTGGTGTTTGTTTATTGCCATATACTTTACCGGAGTGGTTGGAAGAACACGCTACTATAAGGGGGTGGCAGTAGCTCCGCAGAGAGAGCAACACGCATGTCGAGAGATGCTCGTTTGAATCCTTGGCTCTTTAAGGTGCCAGGGGTGCCCTTGAGCAAGACACTTAACTAACTCCTCCAAATTAATCGTTTTTTCCTTGCATGGCTGACAATAATGCAGTTTATTTGTGATTATGTGTACAAGGGTGAAAGAGAGTCAATGACCTGTGAAGTTTTTTGAGTAGCTCATGCACAGCAAGCAGGATTACTACAGTAAGACTACTGCTGACTAATCTGCTAAAGAAAGCACTGCGACAGAAATTACACATAGTCAAAGGGTATAGGCTATAGTGGAAAGAACCAACACATCTTCACCTGGGCTCAGCTTGACTCAGGCCGATTTTCAGTTGAAGTAAAGCATGAAATGATTCATGATAAGAAAACATTACATTTTATGAGCACACACATACGAACATTTGTAATAAGGTCTCAGGTCATGAACACAGGACAGAGTCAATTGAAAAGGAGTGCCAGATCAAATAAGCACTAAAAACACACTGCATGCATGCGCACACATGCACTTACCCAGCATTGTTGCTGACAGCCGTTAAACCCTTGACACCAGTTTTCAATAAACTGTTGATTAGGTTCTCCGGAATTCCACAAAGCCCAAAACCTGCAAACAAAGAAAAGATGGAAGAGATTTGGAAACTATTTTAATTTGGACCTTTATATTTTACTTACATAATACAGTTTAAAATGAGTAGAGACATGGTGTCATATTATGATTTGTACTGTCCGTCTTAATAATATTGTAAATTTGATTATTACTTTACTATGATTGCCAAGTTATTATCACAACTTCATGCTAACTCATAGCTGCATTCAGGCCATAGACGGGGCCACTATTTAGTGGTCGGCTAACAGTTGAACTCACCTCCGACCAGAACAGTAGCTCCACTAGGAATATCTTTCACTGCCTCAGTGGGATCTGTGTAGAACTTGGAGTTTCTCTGGTCAGACGTGGAAAAGTAACAGCCGGAGGTCTGTGGAATACAGTCAAAAGCAATGAGGATATATAGTTTATAGAGCTTTGTTAATTGCACTGTATTGCTGTATTGCTGCACTGTAAAATGATAAGTTAATAAGATCCTTGGGAGAGTTAAGTGGTAGGATGTGACATTGAACAAGTTTAGCGGAGAAAGGGAAACCAGAAGAGCAGGGGCAGAGGACCATCCCACATCAAAACAGATCTGAAGGGGAGTTGGTTAACGTTCAAGCTGGCCAACGGCTTATGGCAGACTTAAAGCCACCAGACACTTGACTATTTTCTAATGTCCTGGAAGATAAGATGCAGAATTCAAATAACCTGAGGGGCAGTACATTTCATTGTTTACATTTATTTGATTGGGTAGATTGCTCAATTATATGGATCAGCTAACAAAAGACAAAGTGTTTCTTCCAAAATACATTTATTTTAATGTAGTTTTATGTAAGCAGGACAATTAAAATTATATTTAACATGTACATAAGATTGACTTCTTACAAAGGAGGAGAACCCGTAGCTCTTGAGGTTTGGCTTAAGGACATGTATCTGACATCATTTGTTGAGATATTTAAGCCCTACGTGCAGGTTAACCCGAAGTTTTGATTAATGGGTACATAAAGCCCTCAAAATATGTGTATCATTTATAGACGTCTCCAAAATAGTGTTAAAATCCAGTTTTTGTCGTTTTTGGCAGTAACAGGTATTTTCTAACGCCATTCGGCGATGACGTCACGTTGGGGAGACGTGGTGGAAGGTAGCCTCAGCCTAGTTCTATGGCGTCGGAAGAGGTGGCAAGAACCACAAATAACATGTATGATGGCCCACAACAGTATCATTTCGAACCTGTCCGACGTGAGTGTGGGCGAATGAGGATTTGCCTAGAACTGATGGCGGTCAAAGCCAATTAAATGTATGGTCAGAGGAGAATGAGTTGAGAGTTCATTTAGCAACCAGCAACGAGCGCTGGAGCTAGTCAATGAACAGCAGTGGATACAATACGACACTTTGATTTATTTTTACTGTCAGTGAATAGCATCGAGTGAAAGTCAACGTTTTCTTTATATCTAGTGACAGCGATTATGTCGTAAGTACCGGTAAATTTAGTCAGAATATCTAGAAATAGAAGGCATGCTAGCTATGGGCTAACTTCGCCTATTGGACAGCAATCAGTGCACTTGCAAATGAGTGCCTGCAAGTATAACCGATCGTGGTGTGACATTATCTAATTTCAACCATCAATCTACCGCAAATAGATTGATGGTCACACGCACAGTCGCACACACTCATCTTACGCAAAACAATCTGTTTTATCATCAACATTCAGTCACTGCAAAGATTTAAAGAATAGCCTCTTACCATAAGTTAGAATGGACCCAAAGTATGTGATTGATACAGTCTGGTTCGGCTTTCGCTTGCTATCGGTTTTTTAGTATGACTTCTCAACATTACGTCTTTCCTGTGTTAGGCGCACATGGCTAATTTGCATAGGCGCACAGGATTGGCTGGCTCCGCAAGGCAAATAATAGAACATATTTAATTATCTTTCTATCTGCCGAATCACCGAAATGAATTCCCGACGTGTAGCTTGGTATTAATAAAGACTTGACTAGGCTATTTATCTATCTCGGCTATTAGTCAACAATTATACGCTGGAGGCAAGTGAATAGTGGGAAATAGCCCCCCGAGACCAAAGGTTTATTTGTTATACCATCATGAATACTCGATTCTGATTGGCTGCTGGGTGTCCATTAAAAAGTGATAATGGACACCTATGAAGATGTTCCGGTCAAATTGCCTGATGACAGTTCTAAATGACTGCGCTGGCTCAAACGCTTTGGTAACCGTGGCAACAGAGTCACAGAACATACGTTATTTCACAGTTTATTTATCACAACGGCAATACAGTTGACAAAAAACATGAGCGACGGCATGGCGACGGCAACGCCATGGCAACGCCTGCGGACAGGAGATGTTAAATAGTCCGCTCAGCCGCTTCTGGTGAAAAACTTATGATTTTAACGGTAAAAACAACATTAAATCATGAGTGAATGATTTAATATGTATTTTTCTCGTAAGTGACCATGGTATAAGCGGGATAATGCCCTTCGAGGTGTCTGATTATCATAAATTAATGGACTTCGCGGAAGCAACCGTCCTCCGCTTCGCGTCGGACGGTTCACGCCTCCGCGTCGTCCATTAATTTATGATAATGGACACCTCGTCGGGCATTATCCCGTACTTATCAGCTGACATTTTGTGATGAAAACAATATCGAGTTTGAGATGACAATTTGATTGGTTCGCTATCTTGGGATATTGCCCAATATCCCAAGATAGCGAACCAATCGAATTGCGCAATCTTAGGAGGTTCACGTGTAGCATATACTAACTATATATATCTATGTTTTTATCTAGCCTATGTATCTTTATAATCTGCTGAACACTCTTACTAGTCTCTACTCTCAAAGGGTCTCAATGGGCTTTGGTCTATTGTCTCCCCAACGTGACGTCATGCAATGTATTATGGGGGAAATGAGAAGCTATCGCAAAACGCTCAAATATTACCTACTTTTTCGTATTAAATTCCGTTTTGTGATACCCAACAACATTAAATACAATTGATAACAGTTAAAATGTTTATTACCAACAAGCAAATTGCGCAAATTCGAAAAAAAAATAAACCCTGCACCATGGCCTTTAAATACAATAGGTTAAAAGCAGCATTGTTGGGCACCACTGACTTCAGCTTACGTTGTAAACATTCAACGGAAAGTATTTACATTGCGGGCTTGATGAGGTTTCGGATCCTCATATAGGCCTATTATGAGTAATATGAAAGCGATGAAATCAACGTAGGCCTATTCAAAATACATGGACTAAGACCTAGATGCATAGTTTGCGTTCGTTTTAACAAACGTTACAATATTGAGTCACACAAACGAATGGTATTCGATCTATGTGTGCGTCTGCGTGTGGTTGTTTAAGTTTACATATACTGTAGGCCTACTATAAATATTACAAGCTTTTAAATCATGAGGGGATTTTAGCTCATTTTAATGAAGTGTACAACTATACATCAATTAAGAAAAAAAAACTTCCTGTTTATTTGCCTTAACAAGATAAGTATGCGAATTAAAAAGCCATAAATGCCTAATTTACAGAGATAGTGATAACATTCATAATGAGGTTACACATGCATCAAGAGCCACATGGTTAGTCTGTTTGCTTACGTGTATGTTTCATTCATTAAAACGCATTTCAATACTGACCTTGATCAAGTCATGCTTAGCGAGGTATGATTTGGATCTGCATGTGCCAAATACATTTTTGAAGAACACATTTTCCGCTCGTGATAGTGCTTTAAATGCCGCCATATTTGAGCGATAATGTAAGCTATACCGAGTACCCGATGTTTAAATTCAAGTGACTATGGTGTAGGATCTCATGAATGGCAGCCGACGTGAACAGCCGTCGACGCTCTCTGCACTGAACTTACGTCAGTCGGGACCTGAAAGGGGCGGAACATAATGCTTAAAGGGGCGTGGTGACCGGAGGTGCGAAACCACAGCTCGGCTATGAACGACGGAGGCTCGGCGAGCTCATTAGAATTTAACCGTTTCGCTGCCAGAGAAAGAGAGCATTACCCAATGAGCCCGTCCGATGAAACCACAAGAGTTCATAATAAAACAACAAAAAACATTTGTTAAATTGTATTTACGGTTGTACAAAAAGGAGATCCAACAGAGATCCTATATATATATATATATATATATATATATATATATATATATATATATATATATATATATATATATATATATATATATATATATATATATATATATATATATATATATATATATATACACACATGCATATACATGCATACACATGCATATACATGCATATACATACATACATACATATACATGCATATATATGTGTGTGTGTGTGTGTGTGTATATATATATAAATACAAAGATTCGAATTGAACAGATTCCCCATCAACTATACTACAGCAATAAACTTTGCGTATACCACACAGTTCGGGAAATTCAAATATAAATAATAAAAAATCATTAAGGTTCATTCAAGGTTTTATAAGATATTGAATTGTTATGTGTTTTTTGTATTCATTACAGACTGAGCAGAGCAATTGTAAAACAACAACATTCAATTTTCCCCGGGATTTATCAAGGAATCTCTATTAATCATAGGAATTAATTCGAAACCAAATTTGACGCTAAAATAAACACACACACACACACACACACACACACACACACACACACACACACACACACACACACACACACACACACACACACACGCACGCACGCGCATACACACACACACACACACACACACACACACACACACACACACACACACACACACACACACACACACACGCACACGCACACGTACACAAACACGCGCACACACGCGCACACTTTGAGCACGTGAATAATCCAGCGCTCACGTGACAAAGGTTTTCAGTCATGGCTGACGACTGCAGGCGACAAGGCTTCGAGCTGGAGCGACGGATATTTGAGTTGGACATAAAGTGTGCTAGCCTGCGATCGGAAAAACAAGGTATCGGTTTTAAGTCCCCGTATGGATATGGGACATACAAATAAACGTTTACACTTCGAACCCTGTTGCGGCTGACCGCCCAGTTAATACGACTAGCTAGCGTGCTAACGATAGCCTAGCTTGACGCTACCATAACAACATCTGGTCTCCGGTTAAACGTTATGTGTTTACATTACATTCGCATAAACCCAGATGGCTTACTGCACCTCTTTTGGTTGTATTGTTTGGCTCGACGCAATGCTGTTCGTTATATTGTGATGGATTACCAGCTACCGAAGTGAGTTTTTGGGACAGCTGTAGGCTACATTGCTAAGGTTAGCTCAATAATGCGGAGTGGACAGTTATTTTATTTGCTGATTCTTAGAATTGGAAGTTTCCCAACAGCAGTGTGAGGACCAGCGTAATGTTAACTTGGAGAATGCGCTTGTTCTACCAGTCAAGTTAGGCATTTATGGCTGCTTTGTCTTCGGTAGTGTATGTCATATTAAAAGTCAGTTACCTTCCTAGCATCAAGGGAGAACAAAGTATGGACAAAATTTCTTAATGTCATATTCAAAAGAGTTGATCATCAGCAGACATCCATTACGCAGTACATACTGGAGTCCATCCGGTTAGGTCTGTAATTGTTATGTATGATTTTTTTTTTCCTTAGATGACGACTATTTACAGAATGCGTCTACCATACTAGACAAATTGAAAAGCTTCTACAGACAAGGGGGAGAGACGAGCAGTCTTCCCAAACTGCTTCAGGATTACACACAGGTAAACACAAGGATATCACTTGATTATTCCTCTTGTCTCATCGAGCAGTGATTTATAAACACAATGTGTTGAATTTGTTTATTATTACTAATGCTTTCAAAATTGAAAGCGTGTATACAGTGTGTCTACATGCTCATAATCACATTGGAGATTAGATTAGATTTAAGGCATACAAAATAACTGATCGGATGCAAGGGGATATATTGTATGTAGATATTTGCATGTTATAATGTTTAAACATACAAACCCCTTTTATGATCATTGTCACATTCTGGAAGTGTACTGCCTGTTTTTAATGAATATAAGATTATCTTTATTTCTTCTGGTTGACTATATATTTTTTATAATTGTCTTAAATACATTGCTATGTTCGTTTTTAGTTGCATTACAAGCAAAGTCATGTAGGAAATAGTAGTGTATTACGACTAATACTACCATAGTACACTATTACTTGGGAACAAAACATTTGATTCTGTATTTTGTGTATGTAGGTGATCCTAGACATCACATTTTATGAGGAAAATAGGCTTGTGGACCAGGAGTTTCCTGAAGACAGTTCCCCATTCAAAATCCAGCAGCTGCTGCAGGACCTCACAGAGCCAGAAGTGTTGGCAGGAAGACTGGCACCAGCACAAGAGGTGTGTGTGTGCTTGTGTTGGATGAATTATCTAACGGCTATATAAGAACATACTTTTTGAATCAACATCACTGTTGTCTGGGAACTGCCACCCTCCCGAAACACAAATGGTTCTTTGTGGATAAGGGTTTCCTCTTAGAGAGCAGCGATGCCGAAGGAAGTCTGCAGTTTTGTTGAGTCACCCACTTAAGTGAAGTTAAGGGTTTGAGGGTCTATTATAACCCCTCATTATAACTCGTGTCTAAAGTGAAATGCCCTTCTATCAGCCCTACACTTGCTACTTTTACTGCAAAACATCTGCAGTAGTTTTCTTTGGTCGATGGTTAAATCACAGTCTAGCAATCGGCAAATAGAAGCGCTTCTAAAGTACTTTAACCAAGTCTGCATTGCTACCATACCCAAAAATAACCAAATAGATTTTAAGGATGTAATCTGTTGACCAAAGTGTGGCAAATGAATTTGGGCACCAATGAGAGTCTCTCATGCCAGGGGTTGGCGTTTGTTCTTATAGCTTGAACGAAAAAAACAATTGTGAACTGGAGTTACTGAATTACTAGTGATTTTTCATAAATGATATGAGAACAAAGAAGCCTCTGCTACTTTTAGATGGAAGAGAAATTGGTTTTGAACATGATTTAAAGACGATGCTATTATGGCATCTCTTTTGCGTCAATACTGCACATGTCAAATCTATGAACATGTATTCATAGCATTATATAGATATTCAGAAATGGCCATTTCATTGTTCTGCGTGTGTATTTGTTCTGTTGGGGGACCTCAGGTGCAGTCTGTTCTAGGCCTGGAGCTCTTAGAATGCCTTTACTGGAGACGGGGAGCCCTGCTGTACATGTACTGTCACACTCTGCACCAACGGAAACAATGGATAAAGAAGAACAAGGACACATTTCTTAAGGTACACCATCCTATATGACCGGACGTGGATGCTTTTTAATCCATTCTGCATAATTTGCTATGTATACAGAGCAATGTGCAGTGAATGATGCATTTATAGGTCATTATGGGCCAAATAATTGGTTATTTAACTTGCTCAAGGGAGCCTATAGGTAGACTGTGGGTATTGGGGATCGAACCCTGTACTTTTTGTCAGGGAGTTGTATCCACCTTTTGTTGTTGTGTTGTGCTGATGCACCACAATGCGTCTGAGAGTCTTTGGCCTCTCCATCAGTGTATCCAGGAAGGTGTGCGCTACCTGATGCGAATGCTGCAGGTGCGAAATTCTGTGAAACTCAACGACGGCGTGGTTCTCCACGACACTGCCACCGCCAACTTCCTATCCGAAGGTACGCATGTTGTTACTTATCTTCACCCTTCAGCCCAGATACTATTTGTATGTAAAGAAATTTAACAAAGCCTCTGCTCTGTAACATGGAGGATTGCATTCCTAACCAGTTAAAACAGTTACTTGACTATACTACTCTGCATAGTAGGAGTTTAACAAGATATTTGAATAACTCGTATAAGAGTTTTTATTTCCATTCGGCATTATGTGAAGTAGAGCTATGTCCTCCACCACAGAACTGCACTGCTAATAAATCAGCTTCTTTGTTTTCTCATCCCCTGCCCAGGTATCTTCTCCGACACTCACCTGCTGACGATGATGTACATCGGCGAGATGTGCTTCTGGGCCGTGAAGTACGAGGACTGCAGTGTCGACATGATGGACCGCAAAGAAGACCGTCTCCAGTTTCGGGACATTGGAACACAGATCCTCAACAAATACGTGCTGGCCTGCGAGGGCCCGCTGCAGGGCCAGGGCTGGAACACAGAAAACGCCAAGGAAATCCTTAGTATCTTACAGTAGAACACCGAGCAGCTCCCGCACTGAAGTTGCCCTCAGGCACAAGTCCAAGATCAAAACATACGTGTACCGCCTCCAAAATAAAACCTTAACCCAACAGGGGGGAACCATTGATGTGCATAGAGTGATTTTAAAGTGGGGTGGTTGGGGTATCTTAAGTAAGTGAAGTAAAACAGTCTTGGGTTTGTGTTTAAAGGCAACCTCATTCTATGCCAAACAGCTCTGGCCAAAAGAGAGGTATTAAGGGGCTAGAGGGTTTTGGGTGTATAGTGTAAAAGTGGGGTTACGGAGAAAGATTAATTAAACAAAACAAATGTTCTCTGTCCCTGAAACACTTACCTTCCTGACTCCAGGCAGGTCGGAGCATATGGTCTGCTCTGAGAATGTGGTAAAGTAACATTAATATTAATATTAGAAAGACTATTAAGAAAATAACCTTTTTTAAAAAAAGATTTAGTTAATGATAATCCATTTGGGAATGAGACATTGCACAGCGACTTTTTATTTATTTTATTTTATTTTTTCATTTTTGTTATACTTTTGTTAATATATTTTTAATTAATTGCGTCTATATTACAAAAGGTAAGGATATGTCACAATATGTTGATTGAGACCGAAGTATTCTTTGAACTTTTTAAAGTACAGTTTAAATATCTGCTTTGTAATGCTTCGTTTGTGTCATCCCATCTTCAACTTCATTTTTTTCTGACACATAACTTTGATAGTATGCCTATAATTGAAGTGTTCTTTTCGAGGAGAAAAAAAAAATCATTTTCTGTTTTTTATGTCCTCAATGAAAATAAATACGCGCGTTGGTTTAACAAAGGTTCCTTTATTGCTTACTCTTAGCGAATAATGACTTACATTTACATTTGACTTCCAATGTTGTGTATTTGGTTTGGTAATTGCCCGAATACGATTCCCACAATGCACTTGGGTATTCCAACAACAAGGAAGTGTTCAAAGGTTCGTTTAAGAAAGTATAGTTTCATTTTAAAAATCAGATCCCAATGGAAGCGCCAACGGAGAATCTCAGCGAATCGCTTGTTATTCGTAGCCTTAAACGTTTCAGAGATCGATTCTTTTACAACACCTGTCAACTAGAAAGTGATTCGAATCAAAGTCCGAAGATTCCTGTGGAGGATGCATCTCTTCTAAATAGAATACCGGTGAGATATAATTTCACACACTATTTTCCCACCTTTATTTCATGAAGTTAGTTTGAGCTATAAGTTAATTTGTGAAAATCTAAACACATTTCCTGCTTAAGGTGGACATACAGTTTCTGATCCTGACGCTTCTTCCTCCTGAGGATATCTGCCGCCTAGGAGCTACCAGTCGCTACTGGAGGGCTCTGGTTAGGGACCCATTACTATGGAAATACTTTCTGCTCCGGGATATGCCCCATTGGTCCTCCATAGATCACGTGACAATGCCTAAACTAGAAGCCCTGGCATCTCCCCTCTGTAGCAATGGCCTTCAGCTTGAGGAAAGAGTGGAGGGTGAAGAACAGGACAACGTTTCAAAATATGACTACATGGCAGAGTGGGTAAATCAATCAGGATATCAATCAAATGTTGTATATTGTTATTCCTAGCTTTTTG
Organism: Melanogrammus aeglefinus; assembly: GCA_900291075.1. Lineage (NCBI taxonomy): Eukaryota > Metazoa > Chordata > Actinopteri > Gadiformes > Gadidae > Melanogrammus > Melanogrammus aeglefinus. The sequence continues at coordinate 30,123 of OLKM01002420.1, read as the reverse complement.
AATATATTCCACCATACTGTCACAGGTACATGAAGGGCCATCCCGCCTGCAGACAAAAATGGCAGTTTTCAAGACCCCCATATGAGGTGGTCACTTCCTTCCTCACCTCCTTGCTACCGTCTTCTGAGCCACGCTACGCCATGTTCGGGCCGGGTATTGAACAGCTGGATGTCTCCATGGTGACGAGGCTCATGCACGCTCCAGATGTGCTGCCTGTGGCTGCCATTCCCAGTGGGAGACAGATAAATGGTGGAGAAATGTACAACATTAAACATGATACATTTTTTGTGTAATTATTATTAAGCTGTAATAGTAACATCAAATATAATCGTAGTACTTTAAACCAAACATGCTATAAGCTTTTTTTTATTTGCACATCCATGGCATGAGTTGTTAATGAGCAGAAGAACTTGGTGTGCACTTAAAGATTGATGTGTTCCAACATGATAATTCACTGAAAAACTAAATATGTGTTGGAAGATTACAGGCAAACCAACAGCTCAAGTTATATTATATCATGCAGGCATGGAAGCCTCCATGCAGATTCATACAATTATGGATGGAGTTACTGGCCATCCAGGCTCCAAAACGATATTGGGTTTTCAGTTGTTTGTTTTTGAATTGTTCTGGTAATTATTCAATTACTTAGCCAACCTAAACCAACCCATTCTTCATGAATATAGGAATTGGCTCAGGAATCAGTTATACATACAACCATCAACACAAACTAAACATCTTGACTCTCTACTCAACCAATAGGTAAGTGTAACCTAACAATATTCCTGATTGTAGAGTTCCCTTCCTTTTATAACTTGTCTACGCGGACATCTCTGTGTGGCTGCAGGGCTGAGAGGGACCGAGCCAGAGTCGGCCAGTACAGCGTCAATGATAAACTCTTCACATCAGAAGACACGGATCCACCAAGCTGTCCGATGTTTATCCCCAACCCCCAAGTGCAGGAAGTGTGCCAAGCAGTGACCGGCTTTATCTACGTTGCCAATGCAGAGCCTGGGAAAGGTATGACGATGAGCAGCGTCAGCTTAAGGATTTAGTTTAACTTCCATAGTGGCCCACACACACAGAAAAACGAATCCTGCCGTGCTTGATGCTTTTGGGTTTCTATAAACTACGTCTTTCATATCAATCAGAATCAGAATCTCTTCATTGTTATTGCATATGGTCAACGGAATTTAAATGCAAACAGTATTGCACAGTTGTGTTATCCAGTTTTTTATTAGTGCAAATTGTACATTCAGGATGTTTTAAAGGTGCTTGTGAAAAGAGTAGTTGAATGTGAATTTATAATTCTTATTTGTGTATGGTGATAGGTGATGGACAGGTGGAGGCCGCCAAGATCCAGGCAGTGTTGAGCCCTGCCTGGGGTTCCACGGCCAGGCCTCTCCTGGTGCTCTCCTGTGTATCCAGAGAGCGACTGAAGGAAGACCTGGAGACTGATGCGGCCTTGAGATCCACCCCCACTGGGGCAAGGTGTCGGACCCCCAGTGTTGAGATGGCCCAGAGACTGAGACTGCCACAGCTGCCTAACCCCTGGATGGTAATGCATGTACCACGATATTTAGCTTTCTCTGTGTCTGCCTTTTATGGAGTTGAAACATACGACAAATTAATTTGTTTCAGTGTATGAGTGTGTGTACTTATTTGTGTGTGTGTGTGGGGGTGTGCACATTTTATGTACGTGCAAACTTATATTGTGTATTTTTTTTATCTATCTCAAGGTGCAAGATACTGTGGCGGAATCTCTTTCAGGTCTGCTGGATGGCATCTCCTGGTTGCTACGCTACTCTGGCCTGAGAATCTAAAGCATCCAGAATATTTGATTGTGTTCTCAGAATCTAGGCAGTTCCCCTACTGATCACAGTCTTCTTCAAATAAAGGTGTAGGATGAATGTAAGCTGTATGAGCTCATAATACTTGATTAATGTTTTTTATGTTTGATTTTTTTTATATACCATTTAGTTTTTATGTTAAACGAATGTGCTATCCAAATAAAATGTCCATATCTACATGTTTGGCTTTGTTTGAGCTCAAGTGTGCAGGATATTGCTATATAGGGTTGAGATGTAAAGCCAAAATAGGACATACAAATTGACTGAACTGAAGTGGGTACATGTGCAGTTGCATTCCATCACAAACGGCCAACCACAATTTTAACTAGAGGGGAATCACATTCACAAACCTCTGTGATGGTTGGATGTTGGATTTGACAATAAATAACTTTTATTTTTGTTCAGGAAATTGAACCTCCCATGGCATCTAGTCATTGATTTTAATGAATCACAACCCTGTTTGGTGATTCTACCACACTGGAAGCCAAGTTCATATGTCTGTATAGCATAATTAACGTTGCTTAAGCCTTGGCACTTGCCCTTTCCTACCAACAGGTGGCAGAAAAGAGCTCTATCTGCTATTGCAACATGTACTGCCCGTGGTTAGTTTGTGGTCAAGTGAGCCGACGTTCATCTGCGCCTTTATCAGCGTAATAACGGCCGACTTGTTTGAAGAACCAGAATAAACTTGAGAAACCCTCGATTGATTTAAGTTCATACCCAATATCCATCGTTTTACATCGATATCTACCTTTAAATCTACATGTTTACAAATATATATATTATGACATATAAATATTTAACATTTCACTGTATTTAATAACAAGTTTATACTCATCATTTCTTAATCGAATAATATGATCACTGGGAAATAGACTATTGTTTGACAAATATCCAAAGGAATGTACATTTAGCCTATTCAATAGTAATATAATGGCATGTATTAACATGGAATAAATTGGACGTCGAGTTGAAGTGCTATTAGATTATTGTGCATTTCTGGCATTAAAAATATCCCTCCATGGGTTTGTGAAGGAAACCAGTGCAGGCTTATACAGTTATCGATGGTGTTTTGGGAAAGGGATACTTAATTTTTTTTAATGAATCCAAATCGTATATTTTATTAATATTTTATGCCTTTACTGTTCAATTATTCTGCACTTATTCGACTTTTTCAAATGCAACCTAACTTAAAACAACACTTTGTTTGTTGGTCTTTATTATTAGTATTTAGCCTTGATTTAGATTGTTCCACTTGCCTGAAATTAGATGATTTCTTTCTCCAACTTCAAAACGTTGTTTTACCTGATTTGCAAAAAATATTTAGAATGGAAGCATTATTGCAGCAATTCCAGCATTTCCTTTAGCTTCAGTTTATCTGAGAATCAGGGACAGATTTATCGTATCATATCTATTATATTTACAGTATGTATCTTTTTCCTACAGGCTTTTCATTTAATCTCTTAAGTATTAATAGAAGACTAGAAGGGACCTTTAATTTCAATGATACTGTTCTGTGTAAACAGGATGTCTATGCTTTTGACCATAGGCCTACTTACGACAACAATTTACGGACACCATCTCCCAGGGGGAAATCTCCTGCAGCCTTTGTGGGAGGGTGTAAACTAGTATTGTGAGGTATTGTTCAACAATGAAGGGGGAGTACCATGCCAATGCTCGTGAATAAACACCACTTAAATGTAACTGTTTAATAATCCAGCTCAGGAGTCACCCAGGCCAAGACGGCTGGGAGCCATATGAATGGCTGTGCCGTGGGAACCTATCTTTTAAGTATTAACTGGGAATAACAATTACAAATCCTCTGTCTGTTATTGTGGTGGCAAAAGGGAAAGACTGCATGATTGTGTGGCCAAGAATGCGTGAAGACTCATGATAGGTTTGAATTCAGTTTCTGACCTCTCAAAGTATTTTGCAGCATCAGTAATGGCATCATAGAAGGCGTTTTCCTTAATCTAGAACAGGACAGATCAGATACATATCAGGGGTTTCAATCCTAGCAGTGCACGCACACACACACACACGCACGCACGCACGCACGCACGCACGCACGCACGCACGCACGCACGCACGCACGCACGCACGCAACGCACGCACACACACACACACACACACACACACACACACACACACACACACACACACACACACACACACACAGACCATTATTCATTATTAACACACTTGAACAAATACTTACATTTCATGTATGACATATTGTGTGTTGCAATAAACAACCACATGGGAGTTTTGAACTAACTGACCTACATAGATAATAGCAGCAGTATTTGCCACAAGTCATTTTCCTTCTGATATTAAAACCTTCCACCCAATTGTGAAACTTCAGAAACCAGATACTTGTTGTTGAGGACTGAATCAGGGTTAAATAAATATATAGTGCATGCCTGGGTAGCAGGCTGGCTTCAGAAAGTGGCTGTCCTTAAGATATTTTATTGCCACAAGGACAAACAATTTTTTTTATGTATGTTTCTCTTTGCACATGTTTGTGGTAAAAACAGCAGAAATATTTGGACGCCCATATTTTACATTGAATTCCTAGTCCACCTAAAGGTAGAATATGTGTGTGTTATAATATGTTGAAATACATGTGCCTCAGACACATTGAACTTTTCTTTTTTAAAGAGACATACATTTTTACCACAATCAATTGATCAACTGTTTTAAATTAATCCCGGCTATCATTGCACTCCATGCCAACTGAGTCTTGTGCAGTAAAAACACATCGGAGAACCAGTTGATCCTCTTCCATCCCCTCCGCTTGTCTTTCTCTCCCTTTGCCTTGACTCTCTTCCTTTCATCAGTGCTAAATTCCTGATTTGTATTCTGCGTTGCAGCCACCGTTAAAGCTGCCACACACACGCGTGAAATACTTGATTTGCATGATGCATGATGCATTCAGTGATTAGCTGGGCGTCTCTCTTAATTGGCTTGTTTTGCACCTGACAGGGGATCTCATGCTGCTCTAGCCAGATTTCACCGATCCCGCCCATTCCCCACAATTTACTCTTATTTCCTGTCATCCCACACTCCCCCTCGCCCAGCCAGCCCCCATGTTGTCTTGTATGATGAGAGCCACACAATCATGACACGTACGCTTCGTAGCAAAGTACGCCATGCTGCTTACTCCAACAGGAGTTCACACTGAAGGAGGTGGAAGTGTTTTGAGTGTTTTTGTGTGCACACACACATGTGACTAGCATGTGCACATGTGTTGTGTGTGTTCATGTATGTGTGTGTGTGTGTGTGTGTGTGTGTGTGTGTGTGTGTGTGTGTGTGTGCGTGTGTGTGTGTGTGTGTGTGTGTGTGTGTGTGTGTGTGTGTGTGTGTGTGTGTGTGTGTGTGTGTGTATGCAGGTGCTTGTAAGCCTGAAGCAATTTACACGTCCATCCTAATCTAATAGACACACATGTGAATGGGGACACTTTCGATGTGAAAACCCAATAATGCATTACAGGTGACTTGGCTGGTGGTGGTTGCTGACATAAGGTCCTCCGCCATTACACCAGAGATGAGACCAGACATCTGATAGAAAAGGGAACCGAACATCATGCAGGGCCATTCTGGAAACAAACAATATCCCAGATCGACAGCCAATCCAAATTAATGTGTGCAATTTTGAGGTTTGTTGTTTGGTTATAATCAAAATAAGTGTTTTATTTTCAGTTGATTCCTTATGTTATATATAGAATATGCTAACACATATGTTAAGGATGGGCTGTGAAATGATCGTTGATGTGCCTTTCTAGATCATTCTATGTGGTAGCAAAGAAATTAAACAGAGATTTGGAAAGGATCTTTGTATCTTTATTGGTATTTTCTACCTGTATACGTAAAAAAATACTTTGTCTGAATAATTGTGATCTCTTTGATGCAAGATATTTTCATCGTAATTCCTAGCCCACGCGACCATTACTCTCGGATGCAATCAAACTGGCCTCAGCTGTGTCTACGGGCCAAGGCACTGCCCTCTTGTTGTTGTATTCAATAAAGCGAACAAGAACCCCTAGCCTGTATCGCAAAGGCAGGGATTCCATGATTGTGCTCAATCTCCTCCAATCGTGGTGACAGTTCCAATAATTTTCCAATTCAGGTAAGGCCCTTAAAGAACTAAATGTTTTGTATTGTGATTTCATTGTATTATTTTATTTTGTTTGTTTGTCTGTGTCATTATTATTTAATGGATTCAGTTGACAGACACAAAATATCAACTGCCAACTTAGGACCAACTTTATTGATCACATGTTGCAAACCAGAATATGCATGGAACTACAAATAATAGATAAAAGTAGAAAATTCACTAAAGTAAAATACATTTTAACTCAGAATGTGATCCGGATGATGGCAGAGGTAAGCATCAATATGTTATTTGGACAGGTGTCCTGGTCTTCAGGGGAGGGTGGGAGCTGTATCAGTGTGTACCGCATCATTTATTATTATTATACAGCACTGCAGTCAGGGTGGCTGCGCTATAACTTGTGCTCCTAAACAGGGTGTGTGTGTGTGTGTGTGTGTGTGTGTGTGTGTGTGTGTGTGTTGTGTTGTGTGTGTGTGTGTGTGTGTGTGTGTGTGTGTGTGTGTGTGTGTGTTGTGTGTGTGGTGTGTGTTGTGTGTGTTGTGTGTGTGTTGTGTGTGTGTGTGTGTTGGTGTGTGTAGTGTGGGTGGTGTGTGGGGGGGGGGTTATAAACACAAGAGAGGCTAGAGGCACACAGCCACCCGCCCTCCTCCTGATTTATTTCAGCTCTGCATTCACAAGCCCATCAAATGGCGACCACGGGGCCAGAGAGATGCAGAGAACCAAAAAGAAACGCAACCTATTTTGTTTTCCTCATTTATTTATTTCTCAAACGTTACATTCTGTTTTCAGATCGCCTTGTCGATCTGTTGTATACATCTCTCTTCCCGTGATGATGTTGGTGACGACGTTGTTGTTGTTGTTGTTGTTGTTGTTGTTGTTGTTGTTGTTGTTGTTGTTGTTGTTGTCTTGGTGTCCGAATGAGCATGTTTAATTAGGCCTACATACGTTATTAGTGTGCGAAGCAGTGGAAATTCTATGAAAATAAATCAACAAAAGGCCTACATTCAAATCAGATTGTAGTCGTTTTACAAACTGAACCTAGCTGTTTATGTAATTTGTTTTTTTGCGGTTTCAATGAGTCGGGAGGGCTGAGATGACGTCACGTTCACTCTAGACATCTCACCTTTTGGGCGAGAACAGAAACGAATAACTATTTAATGGCCTGAAGTTTGCCAAAGGGAAACGTTTGCACAATTAAATGAATGACATGTTATCATTACCAAGAGCATATTGCAAAAGACAACATGATATGTCTTACCCTAAAAACGATTGAATCTGTGCATTTCCCTCCTAATAAATTATTCATGTTATATTTTATTGCGTCGGCATGCGTATGTGCGTGCGCGTGTGTGTGCGTGCGTTTGTGCGTGCGTGCGTGTGTGTGTGTGTGTGTGTGTGTGTGTGTGTGTGTGTGTGTGTGTGTGTGTGTGTGTGTGTGTGTGTGTGTGGTGTGTGGTGTGTGTGTGTGGGATGGGGGGGGGGGGTTGAACAGTGTGAATTTTTGGCAGACGAGGGCGCTTCGCAGCTCTGTGGAACACGGGGGCACTGCACCCCCCTTCCCCCACCACCCCCTGAATTAGTGTGTCCGTCGATTCCCAAAGTAGAAGATCAAGCGAGAGAGCTGCTGAATCTAACTTAGCCTGCTTAACAACCCGTTGCAAAAACACTGGGTTTCCAGGTACGATACTGTCACATTGGGACCTTTTCTCCTTCCCAGCGAAAGGTGGTGGTTCCATGCGGAGTGAACGGGCAACAGACGGGACGACTTTTCTCGGTCGTCGCTGGAGATAAATGAACAAGTTTTGAAAGTCGACTGGCGCTGCTGTCGTTGTTTTTCTGCTAGCATCTCCGCGGTAAGTAAACCTTATTTTCCCGCCGCAAAACGTTTTTGAGCATGTCAATGTTGCCTTGTCTCCGGAGATCTTCTCGTGTAAGTTTGGTCACAGCGGACCAACAGGAGAAGTATAACAGTTGAGAACTTGTATACAAGCCCTTTTTTATACACAGGTTTGTAATGCGCATGCAGTTTAAAGTGGAGTGGGAAGTTACGAATGACACGTTTATTAGGCCTACATCTCTTATGCTATCTTTCTCTTTTGTGGGTTGAGTACGTTAGAATTTTGACAGAAATCCCATGTGTGTCTGTTTGTGAGTGTGTTCGCGCACGTGTGTATGTGTGTGTGTGTGTGTGTGTGTGTGTGTGTGTGTGTGTGTGTGTGTGTGTGTGTGTGTGTGTGTGTGTGTGTGTGTGTGTGTGTGTGTGTGTATGTTTGTGTGTAGCGCGTAAGTGTGTGCATGCGCGCGCGTGTGTGCGTGTGGTTTAAAGCTCCGCGTGTACGCTATAATAGCCTATTTCACAATGTTGGTTCAAATATTTCGAAATATATTATAAATTAAGATCTATAGAGGCTTCATACAGCCCATCAATAAGAACGTCTTTATGAAGTCGTGTGAATGAACATGCTTGTTCTTGCACGCTTCGCACCTGGATTGAAGGTTACATCCCATAGTAAGCGTGGCCCTTTTTGAGTATTGCCTACGAAGGACAGAATCTAACTACCTTGATATCTTGTGTAAAGATAATGGACTTGCTACTGGCACCACTCTTGAAGAGTGAGAAGCATTACATAAAAGCAGACAGACATTAAAGCCAGATAATCCAGGCCGTTCTTCCTTGCATAACTCACATACATGTAACACAGATATAACACACACTTGATACCTCCCTGTCTTAATTGGAACACAGTTATCCCTGCCATGCTGGTAGATTGTGAGATAACATGTGTGTTTGTGTGTGTGTAGGAGGGGGGGGGGGGGGAGGGGGGGTTCTACACCTGGCCCAGTTGTGAGTGGGCCAGCCAGTGCCCCATGGGTGGAGAATGACTGGTACTCATAGTATGTGTCTGAGCACAGATCTCAACTGCACCCTGGAGGACATATACACGTTAGCAAAGGCGCTGTTGTTTTGTGTGTGGTTAGTTTGTGTTTGTGTCTGTGCTTTCCTGCAGTTGTATCACTGTATTTTGTGTGTGTGTGTGTGTGTGTGTGTGTGTGTGTGTGTGTGTGTGTGTGTGTGTGTGTGTGTGTGTGTGTGTGTGTGTGTGTGTGTGTTGATTATATCTGTTTAAGAGACAAATATTGGAATGAGATTCAATGGCTAGGGGGGTAGACTTGTATGTGTCCCCTCACACACCTGTACCCCCCCCCTCTGCACACACACACACACACACACACACACACACACACACACACACACACACACACACACACACACACACACACACACACACACACACACACACACACACACACACACACACACACACACACACACACACACACACACACACACACACACACACACACACACACACACACCACACACACACACACACACACACACACACACACACACACACACACACCACACACACACACACACACACACACACACACACACACACACACACACACACACACACACACACACACACACACACACACACACACAAACACACATGCACACTAGGGGTGGGAATCTCTTAGCACCTCACGATTAGATTCAGAGGTCATTTATGAGGTCAACGATTTGATTCTAAAACGATTATCAATGCATCTTGATGCAACATTATGTATTATGTATCAATTTTATGTACATTTCCATGCGTGATGTTCAAAAAAATATATATATACATCTGAGTTTGCAATTCAGTTTGCTAATTACTTCCTACTTTTGTGATGACATCAACAGATGAACTTCTCTAATATTTTATAAGAGAGAAAGCTTTTGTCACAAATATGACTTTCTATGAACAATGTAATAATCAATGCAACTTGCATTACAAAACAATATGGAAGAATCTAAAAAATAGGGTTCAGTTTTCTTTTCTTTCTTATCTTTCTTTCCTACGTCATTAAAGAAGAAGCTGCTCTTGAATTAGAAGGAGTTCTTGTGTCTGCCTGTGGGTTTGCTTGCGTGCTATGCGTAGGCTCAATCGCAATCTTGTCATGACAAATCAGATTGGCCAATCACACTGAAGATCAATTAAATAATTGTAAAATTACCAAAAAATATCCCTCTCTGGTGAACAGAATGTTGCAGCAGGCAAAAAAAGAAAGAAAAATGAGATGGGATGGGATGGGTCTGCAGATGTGTGTTCTGGCTCTTGGAGGGGCGGCTGTGCTTGCTCAGAGTTTTCCACTCTCTCCTATGAAATAAGAGAAGAGGACATAGGAGGCGCCAGGAGGCCCGGCCCTACATGCCTGTGAGCCCCAACACATAGACATTCACACATAATCACACGCAAACAGGCTCGGACACATGCATGGACTCACCACATGCGATGCCCGTGCATGCGCACGCACGCTTGCACTCACACAATACGAACACACAAAAGCCCCACAAATATATAGATATACAGTTGGATATATTCCCACACACAAAGACACACATGCGCATATACCCCACGGACATACACACAGACATGTAACCATACATGTCAGTACACACCCGCATGCACACATGGATATGTTGGCATGCGTCCAAACTCTCACTGGGATGAACAGATCTGCAAACACATCTACAGGTTTGTTGTTCAATAGACGGTGCCGGTTTTATTCGGAGTGGCTGAGAAAGCAGGCGTTTTCAGCTTGCTACTAGCGTGGATCTCCCCTCCCCTCCCTCAAAGCTGCAGATTGAGCAGACTCATGTCAAAGCTTCTGCTGCAAGTACTCAAATGCCTTTTATTTGACAGAAATGCATATTTGTTAGTCGTGGGTTGTGTGTGTGTGTGTGTGTGTGTGTGTGTGTGTGTGTGTGTGTGTGTGTGTGTGTGTGTGTGTGTGTGTGTGTGTGTGTGTGTGTGTGTATTCCGGAGAGAGTTATTTGGGCAGATTTGGCGGGGGTTTAAGTCTTCCTTGTGCAACTGGAGAGCAACGGTGTACCATGAACCCTCATCTAATGCACAATGTGGTTGCCAAATCTGCAAGCCAAATTGTACCTACAATTATGAAAAAACTGTCGTCACCATTCAAGGTAATTGTATGGTTGTAGATCAAGCTACAAGAGGTTTTGAGTTGATATTGACGCAGTAAAGTGAGAAAAAGCCATTTTGATTAGTGTAATTTTCTTTTTTATTATTATGGTATTTTTTCATGGTAGGTTGTGAATAATAAAAATGCTTTATAGATATACTTTAAAGTATCCTCTGCCTTTAAACCTGGACTCACTCAAAGCACTAACTGCTGTGTTGTGTCCTATGTGGAAGCGATAGAGGGGTTTGGATTAGCATTACTTCCCCCGCAGACCAACCTATGTGCCCACCTCACACAGGTTTCACATCCCACCTCTTGTTCAACCATTGGCCGTTTTTGTAGGTCTTCTTCAAATAACGTAGCCCAATGGAAATATAGTATAGCCTAAAGAACAGTTAACGATTGGACGGCCCCCAATAGGACCGCCCTTCAGACGTCATGTGTTCTTAAACGAAAAATACAGCCCAATCCATGTAGCTTAGATGGAGTCAGGACAAACGTTAGAATCAGGTTATGAATTCCAATTATTCTATTTGAGTTGAATGTCAGCAAACCAAATGCTGATATATTGAATGGCATATAAAAAAAGGAGCACAGCTATGTCTTAAAAACGAAGAGGATTTGTTACATTTGAACTTAAGGACAAGAAAGTCACTAACATTTCCCCTCTCTTTGTTTGAAACCCTTGCTTTGATGATTATTTAATGAGGCGATTACATCT
>OLKM01002420.1:7500-18397 GCA_900291075.1 Melanogrammus aeglefinus | reverse complement strand
CTTCCCCCGCAGACCAACCTATGTGCCCACCTCACACAGGTTTCACATCCCACCTCTTGTTCAACCATTGGCCGTTTTTGTAGGTCTTCTTCAAATAACGTAGCCCAATGGAAATATAGTATAGCCTAAAGAACAGTTAACGATTGGACGGCCCCCAATAGGACCGCCCTTCAGACGTCATGTGTTCTTAAACGAAAAATACAGCCAATCATGTAGCTAGATGGAGTCAGGACAAAGTTAGATCAGTTATGAATCCAATTATTCTATTTGAGTTGAATGTCAGCAAACCAAATCGATATATTGAATGGCATAAAAAAAGGAGCACAGCTATGTCTTAAAAACGAAAGAGGATTTGTTACATGAACTTAAGGACAGAAAGTCACTAACATTTCCCCCCTCTTTTTGTTTGAAACCCTTGCTTTGATGATTATTTAATGAGGCGATTACCATCTTCTATTTTTATAAACAACCAGAATTGGAGATGCATTATGTCCAGCACCAACTGTAATGTTGGAGGTTTGATTATTTTTATGCGTCTGTGTGTGTGTGTGTGTGTGTGTGTGTGTGTGTGTGTGTGTGTGTGTGTGTGTGTGTGTGTGTGTGTGTGTGTGTGTGTGTGTGTGTGTGTGTGTGTCTGGTGTCCTGTGGGGGGGGGGGGGTTGTATGGAAGTAAATCTGTGCCATCGGATTTTGAAAATAAGCACTGAATATTTATGCATTGAAATAAAGTATCTGGCTTTTTTGCCTCTAAATTGAACTCAATAAATCATATTCACCATTTTTCATGTAAAATTCAAAATCAAATCAAATTTCAAAATCAAATAACATGCCATATTCAGCTGCAAAGATTCATGTCAGAAAATCCCAGGTTATAATCCGGGGGACCCAATGAAGAGTAGTCGTCACAGATGCTAGTCGCGGTCAAGCAAGGAGTAGTGGAATAAGAGCGTCACTCGATTCTTCTTTCTTGTTATAAACGTTAATTCTAAACAGCATTTTACACAGTAGCCTATAGTAGGAAATGCTCAAAGGCAAGTCAACGTCATTAAACACTGACTAGCTTTTTATGGGGAGAGAAGCAACGGTGGTGTGGACCTTAACGCCCTATCGGTCTGTAAAATGCTAATCAAATCAAATCAAATGTATTTATTAAGCACATTTAATAACAAGGTAGGGGGGGATCTTATGTTTAATTTATGTTTTTGTTATAATGCACACCGTTTTTTTTTACTGCAGGTCAAGGAGCCCAATTTATTAGGGCACCAATTTGGGGCAATCGGCCGAGGTCACTTTGCCTACATTTGGTGTGATGCTGGGCCGGGCGATCTGTGATGTGACGCTGAAGCCCGCTGCCCACTGTGGAACGAGAGCGCAAAGCCGACAGTATTGCGCAAATCAAGCGGCAGCAGCCTGTAGTTCCAGTGGAAGCATGGCGTACCTCGGGAAGAGGCGCTGTCACGTTAAAATTGTACCGGGGGCGAAAATTGTACCGGCCTACGTCATCGTTTGTTAACATCCTGACAACCTGCCCGGCAACAGACGACGCGATGCAGAAAACATGTTTCCAAACGACGAAATAACATAATACAGATAGCGGATCGCTATCTGTATTATGATAGATAGCGATAACAATTGTTTTTACTTTAAATTTGTATTGTATTTAATTGTTTAATCGAAACAATAAAAAAAATTGCCCGCAAAACGGGCGAATGGCAAAACATTTGTCATTTGACCCGATCGCCCGTTTCGCGGGCAAATTTTTTTATTGTTTCGATTAAACAATTAAATACAATACAAATATAAAGTAAAAACAATTGTTTTTTCGCCCCCGGTACAATTTTAACGTGACAGCGCCCGACAGCAACCTGCTTTTAATTTGTCATCCTCATATCTAGCCTATCATGTCTCTCGGTGCGGAATAGTGTTGGCTCTGCGCGCTCGTTGCGTTCTTGTTATGCCACTGTCACACCAAATTTGTACCGGGTGCCACATTTGTACCGGGTTACGTAATCCATATAATAAATGTAATTTGTAGAATAAGTGTTCTGTCTTGTCGCGCTGCTTGAACGATATCGAGAATGTTCGCGAACCTTCCTCCGTCATTCGACGCGATAGTCCGCGATCATCTGTTGCTAGGCAGGTTTGGAATGGATTACGTAACCCGGTACAAATTGGCACCCGGTACAAATTTGGTGTGACACCACCACAGAGGCATATCAACGGTTTTGCTCCAGCCACTTAACGTGCATCCGGTGTCACAAAAAGAATACCCTCAATCCGAGTGATCGATGACGATACAAACGTTAAGTTTTAAACTTGGGGATGATTCGGCGCGTGAACGACTTCATGCCTGTCTACGCTTCAAACTCGTGCATGTTGCAGAAAATGGGCAACAGTGCCCCCTAGGGTCACACTTTTCGGTGGCTTCTCTCCCCATCAAAAGCTACAGTCAGTGTTTAATGACGTTGATTTACCCTTGAGCATTTCCTATTATAGGCTACTGTGTAAAATACTGTTTAGAATTAACGTTTGTATCAAGAAAGAAAGAACCAGCGAGTGACGCTCTTATTCCCACTCCTTGCTTGACCGCGATCTAGCATCTAGTATCGATTACTCTTCCTTGGGTCCCCGGATGTTAACACTGAATTTTCTGCCATTGAATTTTGCAGCTGAATTTGGCATTTTGAATTTGGGGACGTTGAAAATATTTACATTGAAAAATTCAGATACTTCATTTCAATGCATAAATATTCAGTGCTTATAATTCAATGGCTTTTTATTTTCAAAATCCGATTGCACAGATTTACTTCAATAGTTTGTGTGTGTGTGTGTGTGTGTGTGTGTGTGTGTGTGTGTGTGTGTGTGTGTGTGTGTGTGTGTGTCCCATGCTGAAAAACATGCATGTATGAAGGCTTGGTGTGTGTGTGTGTGCCCATGCTGAAAAACATGCATGTATGAAGGCTTGCTCCATGGACGATCCTAACAAAGCAATGTCCCGACCTCCCACCCCGTGACCTTTCCCCACCCCCTCTCCCTCTCTCTCTCTCTCTCTCCATCTCTCCTCTCTCTCTCTCTCTCTCCTCTCTCTCTCTTCTCTCTCTCTCTCTCTCTCTCTCTCTACTCTCTCATCTCTTGCTCTCTCTCTCTCTCTCTCTCTTGACATTTACGCGCACCACAATCACTCACTGTCATCAGCATTAGCGCACACACACACACACACACACACACACACACACACACACACACACACACACACACACACACACACACACACACACACACACACACACACACACACTGATTAGTAATCAGTGTTTCCTGGGGTGGCATGGTTTTGCAATGGTTGTCCAGGTTTGAATGTTTAAGCAAGCTTTCACCCCATTGTCCTATACTGCAAAGTGTGTGTGTGTGTGTGTGTCTGTGTGTCTGTGTGGTTGTATGTCTGTGTGTGTATTAGAGGGGGAGCGATCGAGAGAGCACTTGGCCAGAGGTAGAGGGAGGAGGGTTGACCACAGATGACCTTATTCTTTACCAAGGGACCCCAGAAGGCTGGCCCTAAACCTCCCTCTGTGCCGATTGGCTCGGGCAGCCTTCCACTCTGTTGAAGGGGCCCTTTAATTGGCAACGGGAAGGAGTGGATGGAAAAAAAGGAAATAGAAATATGCAGGAGGAGACAGAAAAGTCACTGATTTTTGCCAGAGTGTTCACAGGGGCCTTTCACATGATAGAGGGGGAGGAAGCAGGGGAGAGCAACACAGGGATTAACAGGGGGCCACGTGTTGGAATGAGGGGGCTGTTTGGTCCTCTCTCGTAGCGGCAGTCGGGGCCCTCCACCGGGTTGTCATTGTTTGGCAAACAGAAACACACTGGAGTGACCAGAGTGTGGTCGATGGCAAAGGGGAAAAAAGTGGTTTGGCCTGATATCTGAAATTTATGTGTTGTCCAAAACAAAACAATTGTTGCCCTGAATAGACAGGTCTGAGATTTGTAAGCAGCGATATGCACACACATGCACACACACAAGCACACACTCACACACAGATACACACACATGCATCCACACTCTATTGTTTTTATAAATATATCCATATGGTTTATTGCATCAGAATGACTTTATGGTAATGCAAGGACACTGCACTGCACACATCAGAACATATTTAATTTTTGTAAGGTAATGTATCAACCACATATTTGATGTCTTGCTTAGTACACTCATGCAGAGCTTAGTCTGAATGCAAAAAGAATACCTAACGGGCCTAAAGGAGAACATAAAACATTTCATTTTAAATGTTCACTTTGTTCCTTGTATGTGATTATTTTTGCTTGAACCACCCTGCATACCTTTGCCAAGATACCCCTTTGCCAACCTTTGCCATGATATCCTACTGATGCATTCAAACCGAAAATAAACGTCAACTGGCAGGTCTTCCCTCAGAATAATGTCTTCCAGGCTTCTGGCTGCAGGCTGCTGCTGCAGGCTGCACAGAGGGCTTGTGAAGACAGGGTTGTAAATAGCAGCCAGGGGTATAGACAGAGAGGTTATCCTATATTTAGAGACCAGAGCTCAGCCAAATCTCGCTTGTTTGTCCCAGTGTCTTCGCCCGTGACCCAGTCCATAATATAAAGGAAATCATGTGACCTTTTGAGTGTATCCTTTACTTTTGTTGATACAGATTTAAAAAGATAGAATCATGGAGTGATAGAAGGAAAAGCATAGCTCCCTGTCCACAGTGTCCACCTACGTGTCAATCAACCCCTTGATTTTTTTTCTCTCGTTCAAAAGGCTGAACGAGAGAAAGACAGAGTAGAAGATGTTGGGAAGATAGAGAAAACCCTGACGTGAGGGTTTTATGAATGTGTTAGCAACGTCAAAACATTAAAGTGGATATCCCTTCCTAAGAACATCCTCTTGACTGGGATTCTTCTCTTTTGCAGTCTGTGCAGAATCATGTGGTCCTCCCCCCTGTGTACCCTCCTCCTCGCCGCCTCCCTCGGTTGGCTGTCAGCTTTCCTGATGGACGACGATCACATGACATCGTCAGGTAGGTCAATGCTACTGTGTTTGTGTGTGTGTGTTTATTTTTGTCTCTCTGTCTGTCTGTCTTGTTTGTCCGTCCCTCTCTTAAAAAAACAAACTGTGTCAGAGAAAGAAAATATTGATTTTAAATGGATAATGTTAGAGTCAAGATGTTTGTTTTGACCCATACATGTCGCTGCTTGTCTAAGTGTGTGCTTACATGTGTGTGTGTGTGTGTGTGTGTGTGTGTGTGTGTGTGTGTGTGTGTGTGTGTGTGTGTGTGTGTGTGTGTGTGTGTGTGTGTGTGTGTGTGTGTGTGTGTGTTCGCGCTTGCTTGTCTGCATGTGTGTGCGCATGTGTATTTTTTTGAGATCTTCCTCTAATATTTCCCCATTGTTCTTATCCGTCAAACATTAATGATCGTATGTTTTCACTTTTGTGCAATTTACACTTTATTGACCCTCATTATCAAGCCTTACAACTGACATCAGTTGCATTGCAGCAGGGCTGACTGGGCTGAGACGCAGGTAGAAAGGTTCACTGTTAAGCAAACAAATGCTAGTTCCTGGTTTAGCTCACTAGGCAAACATGGCAGTGATCAACAGCGCTAGGGTAAATATATGGACTGGACTCGATTGTCAAAGTCCAGGGACTCGCACACACGTGGTCCAGGATGTTCAGCCAGCTAGACCCAGCTGTCGCCGAGGCATACGTTAAAAATTCGCCCTAAAGGTGGACCTGAGTGAAAGTGTGGGAAGTGTTATAGAACGGCCATGGGATGATGACTTCAGTTGGGGTCTCCTTTGAAGGACAACCGACATTTTTTTCTATTTGCAGCGGTCAAGGCGCAGATGTTTGCGTCTGGATAGGAAAATTGGAGAGAAAATAGTATTTGGAAAATAATCCTCTATAGTGACAATTCAGTAAATGATGAAATAGTACCATATTGAGCCCAGATTGGAAATTTGGAAACTGTGACTATAACTTGCTTTGAACTTAATCTTTTATGTTGATTGGATTGGGGCTGTACCCCACCCCCACTATCCTTTTTTTTTGTATTTGTGGGAACTATAGCTATTAACTACAAATGAACAATGAGAATTTAAATTATTCCATTATATTCTATTCCGTTCCTCTCCATTCCATTCTATGCTATTCTATTCGGTTCTCGTGTTCTTCCTCCTCTCTTGGGTATGCTGTGTTGCTGCTGATGAGGGTGCACCATGAGGTCATTTCCTGGCTGTGAAATGATTAGGCCACATAGAGAAGTACAACCAGGCTTGTATTGAACTAGAAGTCGAATCAGGCGGTTTTATTTTTACATACCTTTAAATCCAATTCGCCATCTCATCTCTGGGCTCCACAGGCCCACATAAGCCAACCCCTCCACCTCACTGTACGTGTTTATAGAGTTGGTAAACACTTTGGTTTGGGCTTTCAGCTGAAGTTTAAATCAAATGTTCTTACTGTCTTTGTACAAATACTCGGTGCCAGTTTCTCAGTTTTATAAAGTCGGTAAACAGGTAAAAACAGATGTTTCCTTGTATATAACAAGGCTGCACCTTTTGAATCAAGCACTTTGTATCCCAACAGGTTTTCAGCTAACCTTGTGGTCACTTAGCTTACTTTGAAAGGTGCTCAGCTTTACTGTGCCCGTGTTCATATCAACCTTATTTCAAGCAGTGACATTCAACAGCCCCGCCATGCAGGTTTATAGACTGATTGATTTCCAACGAGCGCATATTACCATAGCCCTGGTCTTTCCCAACATTTATTTAACACCTGTAAACTCCTGACCGGCCACTGATAGCATGAGCAAACACACGCAGCCCCTTCCATTCTCAGAGGGGCGTGCTTTGTCCATGCCTGCATAGAATACCTCTCTCCTGGAAACCAGTTTTCTCCGTCACCGTGGTCTCTATTTGAATATGCTTGTCACCCGAGTATTGTCTCCTTCGTCTCTGTCATCTCAATCCTGTTGTAGAGAAGCTGTATATTTCTAACGTGTATTTTAGAATCATTTGAAGTAGACTCCCCTGGTTAAACTGAAAAGACTCCCTCCCCAGTCGCCAGAGTCCTTTCTGTTCCCTCGTTTGTACTCGGATGTATTTGTTGTTTCTTCTTTTTTTTGTTCTTTCTTGAAAAGCAACCACAAGGACAAGGACATAGATTTGGTGTTGGATTCAGCCCTCTGTGTTTAAAGGTTTCCAGCGTTAATTATGGGCCCCGCTTGTCATCCATCTTAACCCTCTCTAAATCTCCTCCTGCTTCCCCCCCCCCCTGCTCCCTGTTGTCTGTCCACTAACACCATGAGTCAGCCCGTCGGAGGTCGTTTGAGAGGAGTCTTTACAAAACTGCGCCTCACAGGCGGTAACCCGTGGTTACGGAGCAAAGGTGTGGTACCTTGGTCCAAATAAACTATAATTACACTCCTTTTATAGTGACACAGTTTATAGTTTCAATGCATAGTTAAGATCGTCTGCAGCTATTGAACAAACATGAGCACAGCAGCCTTATTGCTGTGCCGCTCGGAGGCTGTGAACGCCGCCAGTGTGGATTACAGAACGGCAAATGATAAGAGTTTGATATCCAAGCGCCTAAAAATGGAAGAACATTTTGTGCGCCTGTGCGTGCGTGCGTGCGTGCGTGCGTGCGTGCGTGCGTGCGTGCGTGCGTGCGTGCGTGCGTGCGTGCGTGCGTGCGTGCGTGCGTGCGTGCGTGCGTGTGTATATGTGCAGCGGTTGAAGGAGTCTTGCTTGAAAAAAGGAGAAGCGAACGAGGCCTAAGGAGAACGGTTTATGCCCCGGGGTTACGTAAGGGAGGGCTGATCTGCGTGCTGTGTTGATTCACAGCGAGTGAAGTGTCTGTTGGAAGGTAAACAGCTGTAGCCCCGCACCGAGGACTGGCTGTTTATCTGTGGGAGAGGGCTCTTAGCCTCCTTATCTCTCTCTCTCTCTCTCTCTCTCTCTCTCTCTCTCTCTCTCTCTCTCTCTCTCTCTGTCTCTGTCTCTGTCTCTGTCTCTGTCTCTGTCTCTGTCTCTGTCTCTGTCTCTGTCTCTCTGTCTCTGTCTCTGTCTCTCTCTCACTATCACTCTCGCTCTCACACTGGCAATCTCTCTCTCTCTCTCTCTCTCTCTCTCTCTCTCTCTCTCTCTCTCTCTCTCTCTCTCTCTCTCTCTCTCTCTCTCTCTCTCTCTCTCTCTCTCTCTCTCTCTCTCTCTCTCTCTCTCTCTCTCTCTCTCTCTCTCTCTCTCTCGCTGAGGGCCCTGCCCAGTCCGAGGCCGAGTGCCTTGTCACCAAGAGAAGCCATCATGTGAAGAATTTCGGACACAGTTATTCAGGGGGCGGTGCATTAACACTTTTCTTACTCCGGTCCTGTATCTTACATTCCGTGGCTTGCCGAGCAAACTCAGCTTACACTGTAAGGTCACTATTGGATGCATCAAGTGTGTACTACTATGCTATATATGTATTTTTATATATATATATATATATATATATATATATATATATATATATATATATATATATTCGTGTGTATATATATATACACATACAACCTTTAAACAGTGTAGATCTTTTGGCATGATCATTTTAATGTTAATACAAATTTGATATAGAACGGATGGACGAAGCTGAAATGGTCAAGCAAAGAAAAAGTCTAGACCCCCGCAAGTGTCCAGAAACCTGATGCTTGTCATTTGTCTATACTTACCCTCGCTATGACGTGATATGACAGAAGCGAGCCAACACTGTGGGCTGCGGGCGGCTTTAGCTTTACAGATTAGCATCGATAACGCAGGCTAATTCATGACTTCGGCCAGCCTGAGATAGCTGGCTCACCGCATCGCTGGACCTCAAAGTTAGTATCACCACGGACGGGTCAATGGAAATAAGGCAGAGAAACACAGAGGGGGTGAGAGGGAAAGAGAGAGAGAGAGAGAGAGAGAGAGAGAGAGAGAGAGAGAGAGAGAGAGAGAGAGAGAGAGAGAGAGAGAGAGAGAGAGAGAGAGAGAGAGAGAGAGAGAGAGAGAGAGAGAGAGAGAGAGAGAGAGATTGAGATTGAGATTGAGATTGAGAGTGAGAGGAGAGAGTGTGAGAGAGAGAGAGTGCTAGTGCTTGTTGCTGTGGAATTTAAGTTGTGTGTGTGTGTGTGTGTGTGTGTTGTTTATGGGTGTTTGCGTGTGTGCAGTTATTTCTATCACCTGTTTTCATTCTCTTGTTTGTATCTGGTTGCATTCTGGCCCCTCCCCCCCAACCGCTTCTGCATCACTTATTGCCGTCTCACTGTCTCTCCTTAAACAGCTCTCTCTCTCTCTCTCTCTCTCTCTCTCTCTCTCTCTCTCTCTCTCTCTCTCTCTCTCTCTCTCTCTCTCTCTCTCTCTCTCTCTCTCTCTCTCTCTCTCTCTCTCTCTCTCTCTCTCTCTCTCTCTCTCTCTCTCTCTCTCTCTCTCTCTCTCTCTCTCTCTCTCTCTCTCTCTGTGCCTCCTTCTAGCGACCATATTGCCTGCCCCCCTATCAGTCCCTATTCTATACTCTCGCACAGACGAAGGAATTGAGGGATAAGCAACAATATTAATATATAAAACAATATTAATTTAGCAAAAAATTATATCATTGCATGTTAATATCATGTAAAACAAATTTGATAAGCCGCTCTTAGCTAAGCGATTAACTTTGATTTGATACTAACTAAAATGTTATTATGGTGGGGATGTTCTTTAAGGCTTAATGTAACAGTCGCTCACGATATGTAACCCTCACAAATAAATGATGGTAATGCCTCAGTAAATACTAAGGTCTGCAACCTTACTAGGCTGGTATTGGGAAATCTCAAGTATGGAAAGAATTAGAAGATTAAGCATCCAATTCTCTCTCTTTCGCTCCATCTCGCTCTGTCATCCTGCTCTGGCCGCATTCTCCCTCCCACTTCATCAGTCGAGGCTGTGTGCCTGTACCGCCAATGGCAGTTAATTGAGCAAAGTTGCACATTCTCAAAGAGGCACACACACACACACGAAAATACACACACACTCACACACACAGACACACACACACACACACACACACACACACACACACACACACACACACACACACACACACACACACACACACACACACACACACACACACACACGACACGTACACATACACAACCAGACAAATACACACAGGCACATACATACACAGACAAACAGACTCACACAGGTACAAACACAAACTTTGAATAAAGCTTGCTTGTAAAGAGAGTGAATCACGTTTGGGGCTTGTTTTAGGTGATTATATCCATCTTTTCGCCAATAAAAACGATTCACTTCAGCTATCAGGGTTTAGCCGGGAGGCAAAGTGCAGCTGTGCGGCTGGGATGTATTGGAAAAGAGACTTTCTAGAAAACAACAAGACTGGGAAGAAACTGTATGAGACACCGCACAGACAGACCTGTATAAACTGATGTGGTGCTTATAATTGGCAATTGAAGGCACAAAAAAGTGTGACAGAAAATGGATTCTTAACTGTGTGAAGATTTTCAGGAGTGTGGAAACACACCTGATATGTGTGCTTCCTGATGTGAAAGCACACATATGTAAACCCTAGTAAACATTTTCTTTATTTTTAGGAAAATAACGCACCCATACAAACAAACACACACACACACACACACACACACACACACACACACACACACACACACACACACACACACACACACACACACAAACACACACAACACACACACACACACACACACACACACACACACACACACACACACACACACACATCAACACATCAACACAATCCCTTCATTTACCAACCAAGAGTTATTAAATCCACAAAGTAGCGGCCATATTGGCAAATGAGCGGGAAGAGGTTGTA
>OLKM01002420.1:0-2500 GCA_900291075.1 Melanogrammus aeglefinus | reverse complement strand
GAAGGGAGAAAGGCTTTAGAGCAGAAAATAACTGACATGAACGCATCATCATTAAAATGAGGTATAGCTGTTGGAAAAAGAGGGATATGCAATTATGGATTGCATTAGTCTTTTGGAAGGCGTTCATTGTGTGATGTAGGACTCAACCTTCTCGATTCGCAGCCTGAGTCGAAGCTGTGATATTTCTGTCCTTCGTTTTTGCGGCACTTATTATGAATGTAGTAATATTAAATGGTATTTATATAGCACTGTTCAAGCAGACGTACAAAGTGCTGTACATCTCGTACAAAGTGCTGTACATCTCCATGTACATACAGTACATGGCATTTTAAATGCATTGCGGGAGACCAGAGGCCGAGAGCAACAAGACAGGGGAGAGAGGCAAATGCTGCGTCTGAATTCCTGTTTCACGCAAGGACCCAGACAATGCATGAATAGATTCACAATTAAATAAGGTAAATCATTGTAAGAAAATAATGGAAAACATAATGCAGTTATAAATGCTTATATAATAAATATAATAATAATAAGAGAATATTCTGATAATTATTTAATAATTAATTAAATAATTTATTATAACATCCATCAGTTAGAACGGTTTTTGATTGCGATGGCTTAGCTCCTAAGGAACAGGGGATGTGCTGGCTTCAAGAGCCACAGGCACCGAGTTTTTGAATATGAATGAGGGCCGTTTTCTTTCTGAAAAGCTTTAATTTATTTTTAAAATGGTGTTCTTTTTGTGATTTGTGTTATTTTAGCAAGGATAGCGTAAGTGGGTTAGGGTGGCATTGAGCCCAGAGGTACTAGAGTTCGATTCCCGGGGTCTGCAGCGTACCCCCCTAGTATATCCTTGGGCAAAGATGCTCACCCAAACCTGCTCCTAAACACCCATTCTGGATTCACTGAAAGGCCCTCTGGATCGAGAACTTCTGCCAAATAACTGAATGGTACTTAAATTGTAATAAAATGAATCATTTATTTAAAAGTACTTAAAAATAAATTGCTCCGGTAAAAAGAAAAAGCACTCCACAGGTGGTGGCCCAGGCTCCCACAGTTCTTTTGTGTGCTCCTCACACTCTTTACTTTATTTTTGACAACTCAAAGAAAACACAGTTACGGGAAGAAGATGGCTTTGAATTCCTTGAAGGGAGAAAGGCTTAGAGCAGAAAATAACTGACATGAACGCATCATCATTAAATGAGTTAGCTGTTTGAAAAAGAGGAATATGCAATTTATGGATTGCATTAGTCTTTTGGAAGGCGTTCATTGTGTGATGTAGGACTCAACCTTCTCGATTCGCAGCCTTAGTCGAAGCTGTGATATTTCTGTCCTTCGTTTTTGCGGAAATTATTATGAATGTAGTAATATTAAATGGTATTTATATAGCACTGTTCAAGCAGACGTACAAAGTGCTGTACATCTCGTACAAATAAACAGTACATGGCATTTTAAATGCATTGCGGGAGACCAGAGAGGCCGAGAGCAACAAGACAGGGAGAGAGGGCAATGCTGCGTCTGAATTCCTGTTTCACGCAAAGGACCAGACACATGCATGAATAGATTCACAAATAAAATAAGGTAAATCATTGTTGAAGAATAATGGAAAACATAATGCAGTGTATAAATGCTTAATATTAATAATATAATAATAATAAGAGAATAATCCGATAATTATTTAATAATTAATTAAACAATTTATTATAACAGCCTATCAGTTAGAAACGTAGGAAGAAGAAAAACTACTCTAAAAAGGTAAACATGTTAAGTGTAAATGTGATTTAATAAGCTGCTAATAACCAGAGGAGGAATAAGAGAAGGAATGATTATATAATGAAAAAGGGTCTACGATATGAAGGGATGAAGTGATATAAAAGATAGGAAATACAAATAATGATTGCTACCATTTTGAACGGCCGTGAAGGTGTGTATTTAGCAGGGTAAGTACATATAGGAATAGCTTCTCTGTAGCAATAGTCTCCTACCACATGGTCTGGCTGCTTTCGTTTTGGTGCCTATCAATAGGAAGTTGCATTTTGATTTATATGCCATAAACCAATAATTCAATAAACTTGAAGGGCCTTCGGGTAAAAAAGACTTCTTTCTACGGACAAGGTATAGAACTTTCTTATTCATTTATTTTACATAATACAAACTATATTTACTAATATTGAATACTATTAGTAGTGATAGTAGGTAGTAGTATGTACGATTATTTTGTACACATGATAAAAAACTGATGTTATTAACAAAACGCACAGTTGTAACACACTACATTTTCACCGATCTGTCTATCCCCATCACTGGTTTCAATCCCCTTTCTAGGTTGAGCGCTACAGTCACGCGGTTACAGTTGAGCCTTGCATTGAAGGTTGCCTCCTGAACTCCCTTCCTCGCCCACCGTTTGTTAACCCCCAGAGGTAACGATCAATCCCCACAGACATCTGTCATTTTCTTTGGGCGAGAATGCTCAGGTGCTTTTCTTCTCTCCCCTTCTCGTCGC
>OLKM01002419.1:20000-69935 GCA_900291075.1 Melanogrammus aeglefinus | reverse complement strand
AGCAGAAACATCCATAGAGCCTGTGACGCCCCTTGATGTTATTAACAGGTATTCACCTAAGTATTTAACAGGTATTTAATCCAGCAGGTCATTAAACAGCATAATTTCCTAATTCAATGCGTTGTTAGGGGCGGGCTACCTGGGTTGCGAGGGTGTTATGGGAGGGGAGGACCGGGGGGGTCCCAGGTGGGGAGAGTGGGTGAAGGGCGGCTGCCACACGTGTGACAGATCGGAGAAACTGCTCCAAGCTAGCCATCAATCAGGGTCGGATCCTTTCTTGTGGCGGACCAGACAATGTGCTACTGCAGGGAAAATAACACTAGGCCTATTGGGGCCTGGAGATGGTTGTGAAACAGTTCGGGTTCACATACCATAACTGATGCCCCCCTGGCTCTCATGTTGGGGGCCACGGAAGTAGCAGGGGGCCACTGAAGAGCAGGGGCCACCGAGAGCTAGGGCCTACCGAGAAGCGAGGGGGCCACCGGAGCAGGGGCACACTTAGAGACAGGGCCACCGAGAGCAGGGGGCCACCGAGAGCAGGGGGCCACCGAGAGCATGGGGCCACCGAGAAGCAGGGGCCACCGAGAGCAGGGGCCACCGAGAGCAGGGGGGTCCACCACTGAGAGCAGGGGCGTCTACAGCTCCTGAACCGCTCAAACTCATGCACCACCCTGGTACTGCAATCCACCTGTTACTGGCACCCACCTGGTTACTGCACCCCTGGTACTTAGCCACCACCGTGGTACTGCACGACCACTGTACTAGGCTACAACTGGTATACCTGCGTGCCATCGGCGTGCGTGCGTGGCAGTGTTCTCTCACCGAGGTAGAGGGGGTCAGGAGGCTCCACTGTGTTCCATCAGCGGTCTGACGGCCAGTCAGCACGACTCCTCAGGCAATTATCTGAACGGACGACGTGAGACAGACGGGCAGACAGAGTGGTTGTGTTACCTACCGCGATGGATGAGTTAGCGTATATGTAGGGTGTTGAGATGTACTAAACAGAGGGCACCATCATTCATGAGTGCACCGATATATGGTACAGGCTGTATGTAGCACTGGGTATGTAGGCTTAGGTGGTTCCTAGGTAGCATGGTGGTAGCATGCGTGACGTTCGGTAACAGGTGTAGGCAGGGTCATATCTTAAGGCTCTATGCAGGGTGCTGTCGGTAAGGTTGTATAACGTGTAGGCACGGGTGACATAGGGTCAGAGTTGTAATAAAGTGTGAGCAGGTTTGTAGGGTGTGTTGTGTATAACGGTGTAATATGCATGCAGCGGTGTTGGTAAGGTGGGTGTATTAAGGGTGTAGCATAGGTGTAGGGTAAGGTGTTTGAAAGGTGTAGGAGGGTGGTTGTAGGCTAAGGGTGTATAAAGGGTAGTAGGAGGGTGTAGGGTAAGGTGTATAAAGGTGTAGCAGGGTGTAGGGTAGGTGTGTGATAAAGTGTGTTAGTCAGGGTGTAGCAGGTGTAGGTTGGGTGGTGTATAATAAGGTGTAGGCTCCCCCACCACTCCGAAGCTGTAGAGCGTCCAGGCCGGGTCTCCGGCGGCGCGCTCATGCAGGTAGTCCTGGGGCAGGTACGCCTGCGCCGCCCGTCAGCGACCGGGTCCTCTCCCACACCTGCTGGTCCGTAGCAGCCCGCGCCCCACACTCCGCGCTGAAGACCCCGCAGCCGAAGTCCCCCCAATTTAGGGCCCCAGATGAACGGTCCAACAGGATGTTGAAGCTGGGAGACAGACAGACAAGGTAGGCTCATCAGGGAGAGACAGACAGGTAGAGAACAGACCAGACAGTATGGGTCAAACAGGGGAGAGACAGACAGACCTGTTTACTCTCCCTGTCTCCCAGCTCCCAACGAAGGATGTTGGAGCTGGAGAACTACAGACAGACAGGTAGGGTCACACAAGGAGAGACAGACAAGGTAGAGACAGACGACTGGCACACACAAACAGGGAGACAGGACAGGTAGAGAACAGGGAGACAGACAGGTAGACAGGGAGAGATTGGCAGCGCGAACAGGTAGCGCATTACAGGGAGAGACAGACAGGTAGAGAGACAGGTTGAGAGACAGAGACACGAGTAACAGTCCACAGGGGAGAGACAAGACAGACCTCTGCAGACAAACAGGGAGACAGACAGGGAGACAGACAGGTAGAGAGACAGGTGAGACAGAGAGACAGGTAGGCATACAGGGAGAGAGACAGACAGGTTAGAGAGACAGTGGAGACAGAGAGACCGGCAGGCACACAAAGTAAGACAGACAAAGGGAGAGAGAGAGAGAGACAGGTAGAGCGGGCCAGGTGGGAGACAAACAAGCACGGAGACAGACAGGTAGGGAGACAGACGTCTGACAGACAGACAGACAGACAGACAGACAGACAGACAGACAGACAGACAGACAGACAGACAGACAGACAGACAGACAGACAGACAGACAGACCTCCTGACGTCTCCGTGGATGAGAGGGAGGAGAGGTGGGGGGGGGAGGTGAAGGTACTGTAGAGCTCTGGACGCTCCTGCTGCTACACCCACTCTCTTGTCCCCAGGACAGGAGCACACCACCTCCACCTACACCCACACACACACACACCACACACCCCACACACCACACAAACACCACACAATTATATTACACACACACACATTATACACACTGAGGGGATGATTATGGTCCCACGTTCACGCAACGCAAGGACCACACAGACGCCTCGACGCAGTCCTTCTGCGTCGGGTTTTAGTGAGCGGACCAATCACAGCCCTTGCTGCTGGGTCGCCTCAACGGAAGGGTACAACACACACACACGCGCGCGCGCACACACACACACGCGCACGCGCAAAGTCCGTACCAGCTGGCTCTGCAGAGAGCCGTTGCTCATGAACCTGGAGAGCAGACAGAAGCTGTCCTCCTCCACACTGAACCCAACCAGCTCCATCAGGTTGGGGTGTCTGTACCTGCACACACACACACACACCCACACACACACCACACACACACACACACACACACACACACACACCACTACAGGCACACTACACATGTAGCGCCACTCACACACACCATCACAATACACAGACACCTTACACACACTATGTAACAGTCAGGTTTATAATAATGTAGCGCACTCTTTTGTTGAGTTATGGTGAGATACGGTGAGTAAGGAAGTAAAGGGTGGCTTCCTTCCGCTCGGCTAGAGAATAAACACAACAGTGAATGAAGTCTCCCTCTTTTCATTATATGTTATTTAGGTAACTGATTTGTTTGTAGGCAGGGAATCTCCAAGACTTTCCAAACGTTATGGTAATATATTTATAGTGCCGTGGGGAACCTGGCGTGGTACGGTCAAAAGCTTATAGCATTATAAAAGAACCGTGAAGAGAATCTCACATGTTGCCTCCTTCATGCTAACCCTGACCTACACCATTGCACGTTACAACACACACACACACACACACACAGGATATCAGCACACACACACTCACACACACACACACACACACAGACACACACACAGGATGTCAACACACACACACACACACACCACACACAGGATATCACCGACACACACACACACACACACACACACACACACACACACACACACACACACACACACACACACACACACACACACACACACACACACACACACACACACACACACACAGACTTACTTAGAAAGTTTCTCCACCTCTGTTTTAAAAGTCTCCTTCAACAGAGACCAGTCCAGCAAACTAGAGTCCTGGAAACACATGAATAAATATATAGGATAGACATATACTATGGGAGTATATCATTCACACACACACACACACACACTCTGTATACCGGTATATATACATATACACACATATATATTATACACACACAAACACACACACATATTATATTACATACTTATTAGTATTGGTATAGTAGTAGTTTAGTACTATAAAGTTGTATAGTACTGTATAGAACTACTGCAGTAGTATAGCACTATATACTGGTATAGTGCTGTATAGTACTACAGTATTAGTACGTTACTACAGTATTAGTATAGTACTACATTATTACTACCTCCAGGACCGTCACAGTATACTCATTGCCCCCCATGCTGGCCTGGTAACCCTGTAGTAGTGTAGTACTGCAGTGTTACTGTAGTACAGTAGTATAGTACCTGTCTGAGGACCTTCACAGCGTACTCGGTGCCCCCCATGCTGGCCTGGTAAACACTCCCGAAGCCCCCCTCACCCAGCAGCCTCGAGGGGGAGAACCCATCGGTTCCTGTCTCCACCTCGTCATGTGACCAGCACATCCCCCCCGCTCCACCGACAGACCCAGCTGGAACCTAAAGACACCATCATCCTCATCACCACCGCTATCATCATCATCATCGTCGTCATCAACCTCACCATCATCACTATCAACATCATCCTCATCATCGTCACCTTCATCAGTTTGGGGGGCTGTGCTCGAGACTGCAGGCTGCTTGGGGGCGGTCCTGGTTTAGGCAGCATTCTGGCTCCTCCCATCACCTCACCTGCGGAGCACCAAACCCTCCTTAAGGTACTCAACCTAGTGGGTGTGTGTGTGTGTGTGTGTGTGTGTGTGTGTGTGTGTGTGTGTGTGTGTGTGTGTGTGTGTGTGTGTGTGTGTGTGTGTGTGTGTGTGTGTGTGTGTGTGTGTGTGTGTGTGTGTGTGTGTGTGTGTGTGTGCGTACCTCTGATTAGGGCCTTGGTGGGTGGTGAGCAGGTGACCAGGAGAGGTTTCGGGGCGGAGTATGACTGAGAGAGCCTGGAATGTGGGTGGAGCCTTGAGACAGATTCTCCTCTCCCTGAAAGAAAACAGGATGTAAAATCCAATGTGATCTTTAGTTGAGCTCTTCTATGCATGTGTATACAAACATACAAAAATATACTGTATATAGATATGTATACACATATAGATATATGATCAACTCACAGGTCAGAATGACATCTCTGGCTCTGAGAAGCTGCTGTCTCTCCAATAAGCCAATCAGCTCCCCGACCTGGCCATTTCTGTTTGCCCATTGGTTCATCACATAGTCGGTCCGCCTCTGCTTCCGCTCAGCCAATCGCACGTCGGTCTGATCACTTAGAATCTCTGAGGCTTGTAAGAAAAAGAAAATCACATTACGAGACCTAAAAAAAAAAAACGTCACTAGTAGAGAACTACAAAAACGTCACAAAGCGAGAACTACAAAAACATCACTTAACGATAACTACAAAAATATCATTAGTAGAGAACTACAAAAACATCACTAGTAGAGAACTACATAAACATCACATATCGAGAACTAGAAAAACATCACACAACGGGTACTACAAAAACATCACTAGTAGAGAACTACATGAACTTCACATAACGAGAACTAGCAAAACATCACTAGTAGAGAACTACATAAACATCACATATCGAGAACTACAAAAACATCACATAACGAGTACAGTACTACAAAAACATCACTAGTAGAGAACTACATAAACATCACATATCGAGAACTACAAAAACATCAAACAACGAGTACTACAAAAACATTATGAGTAGAGAACTACAAAACATCACTAGTAGAGAACTACATAAACATCACATATCGAGAACTACAAAAACATCACACAACGAGTACTACAAAAACATCACTAGTAGAGAACTACATAAAAATCACATATCGAGAACTAGAAAAACATCACACAACGAGTACTACAAAAACATTATGAGTAGAGAACTACAAAACATCACTAGTAGAGAACTACATAAACATCACATATCGAGAACTACAAAAACATCACACAACGAGTACTACAAAAACATCATTAGCAGAGAACTAAAAAAAACATATAAATATATAATTATAAATTAATATCTTGATCTTACCGAAGCGGACCCACTGCGTCTCCGAGAGTCCGTCCATCAGCCGGCAGAACTCAAACCAGACCGCAGGGGGCAGCTCGTACAAATACTCACTGGTAGACATGTGAGCTAGTACAAATACTCACTGCTAGACATGTGAGCTAGTATAAATACTCACTGCTAGGCATGTGAACTAGTACAAATACTCACTGCTAGACATGTGAACTAGCATAAATACTCACTGTTAGACATGTGAGCTAGTATAAATACTCACTGCTAGACATTGTTAGTAGATACTAATACTCACTACTAAACATTTTTACAAAGATTGATCTGAGTATTTCAGGT
This sequence comes from Melanogrammus aeglefinus, assembly GCA_900291075.1. Classification (NCBI taxonomy): domain Eukaryota; kingdom Metazoa; phylum Chordata; class Actinopteri; order Gadiformes; family Gadidae; genus Melanogrammus; species Melanogrammus aeglefinus. Next base: position 63,740 of record OLKM01002419.1, on the reverse strand, counting down.
TGTAGAAATGTAGAAAAGTATCCTATGATAAATCCCTTGAGCAATAAGATAATCCCCACAAAGAGACGATTTATTGATCTGACTTTGTTAGGACTGTTGGATTAGTCTGAGATAAAAGAAACTTTTCAGACTGTTGTAATAGTCTGAGGAAATAGCTAAACTGTTCAGACTGTTGGATTAGTCTCGACTGAGATAAGAGTTAAACTGTTCAGACTGTTGGAATTGTCTGAACTGAGATAAGAGTTAAACTGTTCAGACTGTTGGAATAGTCTGAACTGAGATAAGAGTTAAACCTTTCAGACCATTGACTTAGTCTGAACTGACATACGATTTAAACTGTTAGCATCATATATATAAACGATGTATATATTTTATAATACTATATATGTTTACATTTATTATATATTACATATATTAGGAGTAAAGAGGATAACTTCTTAACTTTCTCCTTACTTCTTCTTTCTACACACGGATGAAAACACGTCCCTTTCCGGTCTAGGTTTTCAAAATAAAAACCCCACGAATGAAGAAAAGCAGCAAACAAAAAAATCAAGACCGACTAGTCACTTATGAGTAATGTCTATCTTAAGCTATGGAAACACATATGCAGCATATCTGCCTGAGCATGCATCATCTGTTGGAAACGGGACAAGACTTTGTTATCGGAACGGTTCTGGTTTCCGTTTGTAGTCTGGGTAATATTGACCAATCAGGTGTAAGGGGGTTTGGTGTATGCAGGTAAACAGTCCGTGTGGAAAGAGCAACTACCCCGGAACCTTTTATTTATCTTTAAAGAGATCAGCCGAAATATGGGGGGACGCCTAGAAAACATCTTGACGTTCGTGTGTCCAGACGTCCGACGATGGCCGATGGGTTCCGGGGTTATTGCTCTCCACACGGACTGTTTACCTGCCTTCATCCGCTCACACCTGATTGGTCAATAGAGCGCAAAAGTGGGTTTCTGGGAGTGAAAATCCCATTCATATTCTGCATAGAGGTTTTGATTGAAGTACATTATGTCGTAACCAACATCCGAAATATACTTACCGTACAAGTTTGAGTTTGAAGAAAAACATGTTTTATCCACGATGTCATTTAGAATGACACATTCCTTACGTTTAACACGTCTTTGATTGGTGGAGCTCGCTGCTACCGTGGAAACGTATACCGCCGGCGCGAAAGTCAAGCCGTCGATTACTGCTACCGCTGAACTCGATCGTTGAACAGAGTCGTCAACGTCCCTTTGGTAAAGATGAGGACCAATGTCCAAATGGATGATATCCAGTCAGGCCTCATACTGAAGTGTTTGTGAGGGGCCAGCTTGAAAGCGAAGACCTACAGGACTGTGGTGAGTGTTGCAGGCTTAGGTGGCTGACATGAGTTGTACTTATCATGTCGTTATCATGCTGCCCTGAATAAAAAACAATTAAATAATAAAGAAAGTGCTATATAGTAATTTGGGTAGGATAAAGCCTAGGAATACATAATGTTGAATGAATAAGTAACTGAATTCACATGTATTAAAAACGAGTAATATGTCATTCAATACGGTTGCTCCATTATATAACACGGTTTTGCTTTAGACTACATGAAAACATTGGCCTGCAATCTTATTGATACAAGTATTCATGATGAATAATGACACTATAATCAATAACGACACTCATATATGATAATGACACTATAATCATTAACGACACTCATATGTGATAAAGACACTGTAATAACGACACTCATATGATAATGATACTGTAATCAGTGGAACAACAGGTGAGGATTGTTTAGAGGTGCCGTACCATTTCCTTAGAGCCAATAAAACAAGAATCACATCATGTGCTTTACTAGGCTGTCCGTTACAAGCCAAACACCAAACCATGTCCAAAAGTAATTTGTGGTTAAGCTACTGTCAACTTCACAGATGAAAAATATGGCCAATACTCAGATTAAATACAGTCGATGACAATTTTGCAAACATTTTATAAAGTGCAGACTCACATAAAAGATGATGAGATGGACGAAAGCTTAACTAACCAGACCTGGATAACAAGCGTTGAAATATCTACTAAAGTGCTTCAACAGGATTCAAACATCAAGGGTTACCCGGGGAATGAGTATGCTGCTAACAACAACCACCAGTCCACAGAGCCATTGCAGACGTTAAGATGCAGGCTTCTGAGGTGGAAGTCCAGCCAGAAGAGCAAACAGGACAGTTCTTCAAGTCCCGAGACCCTGACGGGCTTGTCATGATGTCATGTTGGGCAGAAAAAACAAGTAGAATTAATCTAGAAAATAAAGGATAGTACAAACCATGCAAACACACCTCTATTTATAATGACATTCATGAAAGTAAAAAAAAAACTATTGCTATATGGGTTAAATGGATAGGACGATACACTACCTGGAATAAACTGGTCAGTCTGGAGGCTGTAGCAAGAAACAGAGCCTCCTTGATCCTGACTAGGAAAACAGCTACAACTGTCTCAGAACCCTGCTAGAACTGTCTCAGAACCCTGCTAGAACTGTCTCAGAACCCTGCTAGAACTGTCTCAGAACCCAGTCCTATAGAGACAGAGTTAGATCATTCCTATATAGACAGAGTTAGAACAGAGTCCTTTTCAGACAGATTTTCCAATAAAACCAGAATCCTCTGAAGATCTGAATCTGGGATGCTGCAGGAACCAGGGCCGTATGGAATGACATTTCCATATCCAGTCCGTCAACATGTTCTTTAATGAGGAAGTTTTTAATAGGACTTCAACAACGTTTGCATGAGCCATCATGTACTAGCTGGCCAATAAAACACAAGATGTGAACTGAAGCATGTCAGACTGAGCTTGAGTATATCAAGCCATCATCCCTGTGAGACTACCTTATGTTGGCTCCTGCACATCGGTCTGGCCTCCGGCATCCCAGAAATACTCAAGGGAAAAGGACCAATCAGCGCTCAGGGGAGGCAGACCAATCAAGCCTTGACCAATCAAGAAGCGCCGCAGCCTGCCGGAAAAAAATATGTCAGCAACCAAAGGAGGTAGAAGAATTCGATGGAGCAATCTACTTTTCTTTCCCTCAAAATAGACTGAATGACACCGCTAAAAGATTAACAGAAATTAGCATGGAAGGCTTTCAGAGAGGATTTGGTTTTGCTTCCAAGAGCAGAGAGAGCATCAGCGTCTCTTGGTTGTCTTACGATTGGCTGTCGTTTTCTTGAAAAACTTAAGGCTGTGCTCTTTGTCCAAATCCATTTCTACCCAGTCAAGGCCAGACTGAAAGTCATTGCGAAGCGCAAACTTCAATATCGGGTTGGTCTCACAAGGCTAATGGGCCGTAGCATCCTACCCAGACAGACCAGGTCACCACTGGTAAGTCTCCAGAGGATACAGGTAAAATACCATGTGTGGCTATACGCGAGCTGCAGCCTGACAGATGCAGCTGAGACCCGCAACAGACTGTCAAGCAGGCCTGCAACAATGTTGTGAAAATTAGGAAACTTGATTGTCTTTTTTCAGTAACATGAAGCGGAATCTGGTCGGCTCACAACCCACGCCCGGGCCTACTCATGGTGTGCCCAACGTCGGTGCTAAAAAAACTTTTTTTTAGCCCTAAATTGGCATCTACTCACTGAGTGTTGTTTGTTCAATTAAATCGCTTATCCTGTTGCAATCAATACACCATTTGCATAAAGTTAACCAAAATGTTACCTTTGTAGATTTAAATGCAATATGCTGTTGCATCGGCAAGCATTACAATTTTCTTGTGTCAACCCAGACCCAAAGATGCTGCTTCTCCACCACCAGTTGGACACACTCTGCACTCTGCTTTAGAGGAGCTTCGGTTTTACACGATGGAGACTTTGTTCATGGTCCAGAACACTGCAGTGCACTATAGTACAGTAAAGGTACAGAACACTAGAGTACAGTACAGTGTGGTACAGTACACTAGAGTACAGTACAGTGTGGTAGAGTACACTAGACTACTGTATCCTAGAGAACAGGTACAGTGCACTAGAGTACAGAACACTAGAGTACAGTACAGTGTGGTAGAGTACACTAGAGTGCAGTACACTAGAGTACAGTACAGTGTGGTAGAGTACACTAGAGTACAGTACACTACTGTATCCTAGAGAACAGGTATAGTACACTAGAGTACAGAACACTAGAGTACACTACTGTATAATAGAGTACATGTACAGTGCATTAAAGTCAAGGTTAGGTAGAGTCGATATATCCAAGCCAATGGAAATGCAGCATCTAGGAATTTCTTGAAAATTGCAGTTACTATAGCTACAACAAGCTACCACAAGGGAGCGACCAAATTCATGAGAAAAACTAAAATTAAAAGAACAAGCTCTACAAATGTCACCGTCTGTAAGCGTAACAGCATTTTCTTTTATTGCCGACGTCCTCAACCCAAAGTAAATCTTTGTCACCGAGCAGAGTCTCAGGAGCCCTAGGAGTTAGCGCTGGTTCCCCAAGCTCTATCAAACCTTTCCCGGATCCGGTCAGCAGAACAAGGTACAGATGTTTTCAGCGTGTCCTAAACTATCTTCAGTTACAGCTGGACAGCTACAATAGCCAAACACGATATTGTCCGATGACATTAACCAGACACTATATCAGTTGAAGACGTGTGATTCTCTATTAATGTTGACAAACATGACGTATGGTCCATTGCATACCCTATACCCCCAACCCTGCCTAACCCTATTCCAAACTCAAATAAACACACACACACACACACACACACACTCATCTTTCTGCTGAAGCTGAGTATAGAGACCAGAATCTAAACAAGCTTAAAAAAGGTACAAAAGGGGGTTATATTGTGGAAGCTAGGTGTCAGTATGCATGGTTTCTAACTAGTACCCCTTCCAAACAGCTGCCTTGTCGTTATGTACACAGTCCACATCGTCACCCTTGCCTCCCTCCGTGGTCATCTTATCTCTGTGGTGATATCATCTCCATGGTGATCTCGTCCCTGTGGTGATCTCATCTCCGTGGTCCTCTCGTCTCCATGGTGATCCAGTTCTATAGTTCTACAGGACCTCCAGGTACAGACGGAGACAAAGCACAACCAATCCCATTGACTGCTCAGCCTGGCCAATCAGTGGACTCGCTAACACGTCAATCAGGGATCCTTAGCCATTCAGCTGACCCGTTCACTGACAGCAGTCCGAGAGTCCACGGGCTCGCTGCTTCCTGCTGGAGGCGGACTTGACGTCTCCCTGGTGTCCAACGTGGGCGGAGCCTCTGCTCTCCCCTCCACCCCGACACCCTCCCGCCGCCCCTCCCAGCCTGAGGCCAGGCTGAGGGGGCGGGGCCGGGGGGCGGTCAGGCTGGCAGTCGGACACACCTGCTGGCTCGGTGCCTGCTGGTCACCTGGGCACTGTGGGCGTGGCTGGGGGTGTGGCTGTAGCTGGGGGCGGGGCTGTAGCTGGGGGCGGAGCTGTGTTTGTTGAGGGATGACCTGGGGACGGGGCTGTAGCTGGGGGCGGGGCAGAAGTTGGGGGCGGGGCTGTAGCTGGGGGCGGGGCTGTGTTTGTTGTGGGTTAAGCTGGGGGCGGGTCTGACGAGTCTGTGGGAGAGGCGGGGGCTGTCTGGACTGAGGTTGGTGTCTGGAGTGGATTGTTTTTGGTTGAGGTCGGAGAGGGGAGGGGCTTGTGGGTGAGCTCTGTATGTGCAGCGGGGGTCTAGTGGGCTGGGTCTGGGGAACAGGGTGGGGCAGAGGTGTGACCTGCGTTGTGGGTGGGGTCTCAGACTGTGGCGAGGGTGGAGGTGGTTGGGGCGGCTGAGGTTTGTGTTTCGGTGGAGCAGGGCGGTGGTGGGAGGGGTGTTTGAGCGGAGTGCGATCCTTCCTCTTTTGACTCTCGGCTGCATTCTGCTTCTGGCCTGTAGGGGTCTGGCGCTCCTGGGGATGAACGACATCCCTCACAGGAAGCTGGTCCAACCGGCCGACAGGAAGCGGCTCTGACCGGCCGACAGGAAGTGGCTCTGACCGGCCAACAGGAAGCTGCTCTGACCGGCCGACAGGAAGTGGCTGTGACCGGCCGACAGGAAGCTGCTCTGACCGGCCGACAGGTAGCTGCTCTGACCGGCCGACAGGAAGCTGCTGTGACCGGCCAACAGGAAGTGGCTGTGACCGGTCGACAGGAAGCTGCTCTGATCGACCGACAGGAAGCGGCTCTGACCGACCGACAGGAAGCGGCTCTGACCGGCCGACAGGAAGTGGCTCTGACCGGCCGACAGGAAGTGGCTTTGAGGTGCTTGGGGCAGCACCATGGCCCAAGCCGCTAGGTGTCGTCGTAGCAACAGGCGCTGCCACCTTCTCAAAGTCCTCCATGGTCTCTCTGGTTTTGCGCTTCTTGATTGGCAGAGCCGTCTCCTGGACGACGGCTCTGGCCGCGCTCTCTTTGGCAGCCCTTCGCTTGGCCTCGGCAGCCAATATGGCCGCTGCAAAGTTTCCTGCTGTAGAGGCTCCGGGTCCAGTGGTTGCTGCGGGTAACGCTGATGTTGACGCACTGGCCGAGGCTGGCTTCCTGCCTCGCTTCTTCGGGGCCGTCTGGGGAGGCACCACTTCCTGGTCCGACTTCCTCTTCCTTCCCGGACGCGACTTGGTGACCACCTATAAGGAGTACAAAGAGAACATCACGCCCTGTCAGCCAATCAGCAGCCACAGCATCATGTACTTCAATGCTGTGGCTGTCATTTACCTGTTGGGCTATTCCCTAGGTGTACGAAAGGCAGACAGACAGACAGACAGCCAGACAGACAGGCAGACAGACAGGCAGGTGGTACCATTAAGGCTGGAGTACTGGTGCTGGCCATGGACTCTGTCTTGTCAGAAGGCCTCTTGACGAGGAGCGTCCCTGGAGTTTTCTCCACAACTCTCTTCATGGCCACGCCCTCTGTTGAGCGCCGTGCCTTCCCGCTCCCTGAAGACACAGAGAGTACACTTATAGAGTGCTATAGTGTACACTTCTTATCGAGTATTATAGTGTACAATTATCATTGAGTGCTATAGTGTAGAGTCCTGCGCGGGACTGTTTTCTTCATCCCGCTCCCCAATTTCTGACCATTACCGCCCGCAAACGCAAATTTGTGTTATACTCCCGCCAGCTCTTTTAGGCTACATCCCGAATCCCACAGGTTGGTTTTTTTTTAGCCGCCCACAGCAAAGTTCAAACCGCCCAGTCCCACGAGATTTGCGTTGGCGGGACCCAATCCCAATGCAGCCCTCTACTAGCGTACACTTCTTATAGAGTATTATAGTGTACACTTCTCATAGAGCATAATGGTATACACTTCTTATAGAGTATTACAGTGAACACTTCTTATAAAGTGCAATATTGTACACTTCTTATAGAGTAATATAGTGTACACTTCTTAAAGCGTGCTATAGTGTACACTTCTTACAGAGTGCTATAGTGTAGTGTGAGAAATAGTCAACCAGAGATGTTGACGTCGCTTAGCAAACGAATACGCTGGGGTTGATAAGTTACCGGAGTACTTGCAGAGTGCTACCAAAGAAGTAAATCAGGCAAAAAATCCACTTTTCTTAGTCAAATAATATAAATATAAATAAAATCACAGCTGGAAGTCGGGGAACACCCATGCAAGTGAACGGAGCGTTCCACATCATTAAGAAGAGCCGTGTAATAAATAAATATATATATATATATATATATATATATATATATATATATATATATAATATATATATACTATATATATATTATTAGGGCTGGGTAGTGCCAGGTACCTCACAATTCAATTCTATTCTTCAGGTCTTTATTCGATTCGATTTGATATTGATCCAATTGTTTTGATATTGATTCAATAATAAGTGCAGATGACAAAAAATCCTAAATATTGTTTAGAATGAACTATTTCAAAATGAATTAACCATTTCACTGTGCTTTAACTAGCAAAAAGGCAATACTCGATTTCAAAAAAATTCTGAATCAAGAACAAATAAATGGCAGTGCATTGATGATCGATATTTTTACCTAGCCCTAATATATATATCAGTGGCGGCTGTTTTTTTTTTAAAGTGAGGGAGGAAGGACTGCCGCACTGTACCGCAACGACCACAGCCAAGGCTCCTGCTTATTGGTTTATAGCACCGCCAGGGCTCCAGCCTATCCTGAACAGACGTAGGCGGGATCCAGATCCCTTAGCTGGTCACACCCACTCAGAGGAGGACTTTCCTCCTCTCTCCCGTTGAACCCCATGTTTTTACCGGCCGCCAACACTTTCTGGGAAATGAATGGGAGTCAACGGAGGCTGAGGGAGGAACGTCCTCCCTGAAGTAATTGTCGATAGGCGATAGGGGGTGCAATAAATTCTATCTTATCTTTAATGGGCATTAATTCATTACAGTAGTCTGGACTACTACATTTTTTATTCTCAACAATGGTAAGGAGGATCTTCCTCCCTCTCCTCACTGGAGAAATCTACACTGATATAATATATATATATATATATATATATATATATATATATATATATATATATATATATATATATATATATATATATATATATTAGTACTGTCAGTTTAACGCGTTATTAATGGCGTTAACGCGTTGTAGTTTCTTTTCACCTGCTGTCTAGCAACAACTAGTCACGTTAGAAAAACTACAACACCTTACCGGATCTAGCTACACCGGAAACAAAACAACAAGCACGCCGCACAAACTTGTTGGGGCAAGCAAGGATACGGAGCGGGTGAAAAACTCCTTAAAAGTGTTTGCGTGTTTGTGTGTCACTCTGTTCGAGCTTGCACGAGAGTTCAATGTTGTCATTAGCTGTTACATCTTTCTGACCAATCGCAGTTCAAGGCCCACCTGAGCTGTACCACTTCGGGAGGGGCCCCTCAGTTACTCCCCTCTTGACAAAATCGACTTGGTTGCGACGTTGACAGTTGTTGCAGCTGTTTTGTTGAGTGAGTGAGAGGTTGCGTGCGCACAGCTGAGGCTGCCGGACGGCGCTGCAAGGAACTTTTATAAACGCAATATTGTTCGGCTAAAATTCTCCCAACTCTCCCGATTACCACTCTGCCACGTGTGTGTGTGTGTGTGTGTGTGTGTGTGTGTGTGTGTGTGTGTGTGTGTGTGTGTGTGTGTGTGTGTGTGTGTGTGTGTGTGTGTGTGTGTGTGTGTGTGTGTGTGTGTGTGTGTGTGTGTGTGTGTGTGTGTGTGTGTGTGTAGGCGTTATTCGATAGCCTGGTAACGTGTATAGGCCTACGTACGGTAGGAATATTTAAAAAAAAATGAATGATAAATAATAAATGTTATAGTATTTCCCATCTTTGCTGAGCAAGAGTTTTGTTTGAAAGTTTAGTGATTGAAACAAATAAAAGTCTGGGCTATTGACGTTTTACGGCAGGCCTACCACTGTCATGCACCCGATGTCAAGTGGACCGGGTGGAATTCACTGCGGGTCTCTCTTCTTATATCCATCTTACCAAATATATTTTATTACTGTCCTTCTCAACACTCTATGATCTCACTAAAAGGCTCGCAGCACGAAATCAAGGGATATTTAGAAAAGCAAAAAATGTGCGATTAATCGTGATTAATCGCGAGTTAACAATGACATTAATGTGATTAATCGCGATTAAATGTTTTAATCGCTTGACAGCACTAATATATATATAAATACACACACACACACACATGTTGTCATGGTAACATTACCTTTGGGTCGTCCACGGCGACGGGGGGAGGGTTTGGCGGCCCGGGGCGTCTTGGTGGGGGGGCGTTTCTCACGCCGGGACGGGCTGCCCCTCCCTGTGACGGTGAAATCGAAGTCGTTGGGGTCGCTAGCGACGTCCCCCACTCTCTGGAAGTACGCCATCAGCTCCACCTTGGAGCGGAACGCCTTGCCCTCCGAACTACACACAACACACACTAATATCACATCAATATTCACCACAAACATCACAACACACACTAACATCACATCAACATTCACCACAAACATCACAACACACACTAATATCACATCAATATTCACCACAAACATCACAACACACTAATATCACATCAATATTCACCACAAACATCACAACACACACTAACATCACATCAATATTCACCACAAACATCACAACACACACTTACATCACATCAATATTCACCACAAACATCACAACACACACTAACATCACATCAACATTCACCACAAACATCACAACACACACTAACATCACATCAACATTCACCACAAACATCACAACACACTCTAATATCACATCAATATTCACCACAAACATCACAACACACACTAATATGATATGATATGATATTAGTGTGTGTTGTGATGTTTGTGGTGAATATTGATGTGATATTACTAATATCACATCAATATTCACCACAAACATCACAACACACACTAATATCACATCAACATTCATCACAAACATCACAACACACTAATATCACGTCAACATTCACCACAAACATCCACTCCATACACAAACAAACTAAGAATTAAGTATTCAAGACAACGGTTGAAATTGTCTGTCATAAATCAAACAATGGCTTTAAGATGCACTAAAGCTTGGGAATCAAATATTTCTAGTGGCGTTCCACGTTCTCATGTGTTTAGATGCCTAATGACGTCTTTGACATTGGGGGGGGGGAGAGGCCAGACCCGATACCGGGTCATGTCGGGGTGAAGAGGGTAAGGGCGGGGGCTTGGATAACCGATTCAGTTGTTCAAGGGTTTTTGTGATTGCTTTGGTAATAAACAAAGCAAAAAAAACAACAATTATTTTCCTCTGGCACCACTGGGTACGATCATGAGGATCAGCAATGTTGAAATGGCCCGGGGTGGTCACAGACCGCCTCTTTTAAGGGCGTGGGCGGGGCTTACTTGATGAGGTAGACGTCGTACTTTCCGGCCGAGCGGCCGGACTTCCTCTGCTTGAGTTTGCGGGTCCAGCCGGCCGGCAGCGAGGGGTCCTCGTACAGCGGCCCCCGGTCCCGCATCACGGAGCGCCGCGGCCGGGGGTCTGCGGACCGGCTCGCCCCGGACTGGGAATCAGACGGCCCCGCCTCCGGCTCGGACACCTGCACCACAAACCAGTCAGTCAGTCTACACACAGCCCACTACACAACTTACAAAACACACGCCCAGCCTGTCATGAGGCAGGCTAAACGTTCCCCTACCCAACCCACACTCAGTCTACAGAAAACACAACTCAGTCTACACTACAAACATTCAGTTCACCCAAATTAACACATTCAGTCTACACCACACACACACTCCGTCTACACGTCACACACACACACAGTCTAGTCTGAGTTCTAGCTGTGTCTCTCCCTTCACTGGGTCTCACCTGGACCTTTGGCTCCGTCCCCGTCTGAGAATCGTCGCCTTCTGAGCTTCCTGTTGGCAGGTCGTCATGGCGACGCTCTTTGTGGGTCCGGTTGTCAGGTTCTTCCTCAGCAGCGCAGCCCGCGCTGAAACAAAGGTATTAGAAGTACTAAAGTAGGCATTATGTACTACAACCAACAACCTACAATTTGTACCAACCTATAGTAAGCACCAACCACCTATAGTCAGTCAGTACTTACTTAAAGAGCCTTTTAGCTGGGGTAATGAGGCTTTCTAGCCTGTTAGCTCGGCTTTAGGGGCTATGTGGCCAACTAGCCTGTTAACTGGAGTTAGGGGCTATTTAGCCACCTAGCTTGTTAGCTGGGGGTTAGCGGGATATGGGACGAACTAGCCTGTTAGCTTCGGGGCCTATGTGGCTCATGATAAAAAACTAATTTGATCCTTTGTGGTAACGTCATTGCGGGCTAGGTATGACTCAGAGAGTGGCAAATGTTCCACACATGGTTTATTTCAACAGAGACACAAGGTAAACGAGTTCGGTGTTCTGGAGGTGGTTCATGAAGCATCTCCCCAACACGGGTAAGTATTCAGTTAGAAGTGGGCGGAATGGTAAAAAGGCCACGCCCACAGATTTTAATTTTCCCAGGTAAACCTTTGGTCTGTCTTGGGTTTGGCGGAAATGGCAAAGAGGCCATGTTTGTAGTGATTCACTTATCAAACTCATAAAACCTTATATGGTGCTGTCCACTGTGTGGAGAAGAAACCATTCATATCTGGGGATAGCTTGGAACATGTTATCAGAAGAAGCATAGACTAAAATAATTTACATCACTAACAAGCATATTAGCTGAGGATAGGGTCTTTGTGGCAAATTAGCCAGTTAACTGGAGTTTGGCAATGGGGACTGTGGCAATTAGCCTGTTAGCTGGGGCTAGGAGGCTATATGGCTAACTGCCTTGTAAGATGGGGTTATGTGGCTCACTAGCATGTTAGCTGTGCTTAGGAGGCTATGTGGCTAACTAAACTGTTATCTGGGTTAAGGGGGCTATATGGCTAACTAGCCTGTTAACTGGGGTTAGGGAACAATGTGTCCAACTAACCTGCTAGCCTCGTTAGGGGACTATGTGGCTAACTAGCCTGGTGGCTGGGGTTAAGGGTGCAGGATGCGGGTAAAAGAGGGGAGGGGAACAACAACAGAGCATTTGCTCTGTGTTGACAGGAGCTTAACTCCGCGCTGGGTCATGTTACACGGAGTCCCACTTCCGACGGAGTCTGGACCAACAACCCCCCACATCAACAGACACGGGGACCAGGTTGTGAGGGCGAACTGACCCACAGTTTGATAAAAAACACAAGCAGGACTTCGCAGTAACTTGGTGACGTATTCCCAGTCTGTCTCAGTAGCACCGCACGGCGGGACACGCCGGGATACACATCAACGCACTTTACCCAATTCACAAATACGAAACAGAAATGTTCACCCCCTTTAAGGAGCGCGGTGCCTTATTAAGTAATAATTTTGGATTTTGATGTAAAATGCCACTTACAGTCTCTCCTCTCCATGCTCAACGGCGGCCATTTTTATTTAAATAAATATATTAATATAAAAAAACCAAAACATCTCCGGTACACCGAGGCCACGCCCCCTCTGCTTCAGTACCCATCGCCGTTAGATGAAAACAACGCGAGATCTCTAGAACCTATAGTATCGAGAGACGTATCAACGCGAGATGTCAATAGAAAGAGAGATGCATTGAAGTTTGGATGATTTGAAGTTGCAAAACAGTGAATGAGTTGACGAAAAATAGGTTAGCCAGATTGATTCTTAATGTTGGGCGGGGTTATAGGCAAACATATGTGGGCCTGTCGTAAAGAGCGAGGAACGAGTAAGAATTACAGTCGCTTTGTTTATAAATTCTCGAGTGGGAACCTTTAATCAGTAAAGCCTAAAACGGATTATTTCGTTTTAATATCAATATAATATTAAGATGAAATCAAAATGAACATTTCTGAATAGTACCCGATCGGGTAAATCCATCAGTTTTATATTCCAGACCGATAAAAGAGTCTGACACCGCCCCTTTGAACACAGAGCCAATCAAAACCGTGACCTGTCCAGGTGTTCCAGATGAAAGATCATAGTTCCAGACTCCTGATGACGCCAGAGCCGCAACATGTGGTCCCGTGTGGTGCTGCTCTACCTGATGCTGCTGCCCGCTGCCTCCGTCTGCTCTCCCGGTTCATACGGGACCGACAGCTTGGCGGAGAAGGGTCAAGCGGAGCTCCTTCACGTCCGCAGACTCGCGAACCAACCGCGCTACGGAGAATGCTGGGCTCGTGCACTGGCGGACATCGAGGCATCCTGCCGCGAGTTGACGGAGGAGCGGCAGAGCAGGATGGCACTGAAGTTCACCCACTGTCACCTGCACAGGTACAAGCACGCACCCGCACGCACGCACACACCAGTCATAGTTGCTTCCCAAAATGTATATATATTTAACTTAATGTGAGATCTTTACTAAGCTTCACCTAATGCTCTGACCTTGATCTGACTCTGATATCGAAGCAGTCTGCAACTTAGATGAAGAAATATAATAACACAATACGAAGAGTACATTTATCTCCAGCGATGAACTATGATGATTGAAGGTCTCATGTTGTTTCTTGACGAGTAAATGTATTAAAGTCGATTACATGATACTTTTATCTCGTTTGTCTCGCAGGTCCGGCCGTAAGTTCCCACCATGCCCAGAGGGGGCGGAGCTCAGCGAGTGCACCAACGACATGGACGCCGTGGCTTTCAACGCCTTCACCGAGTTCTTCACACATACGCTCTCAATCTGTCACTTCCTGCAGTCGGAGGCCTGGCAGCTCAGAGCCGAGACCAACATGCACAGGTAGGCCCAGTAGGTCTACCAGTAGGTCTACCAGTAGGTCTACCATCATGCACAGGTAGAACCAGTACCACGTACCTACCTGTGTGTGTGTGTGTGTGTGTGTGTGTGTGTGTGTGTGTGTGTGTGTGTGTGTGTGTGTGTGTGTGTGTGTGTGTGTGTGTGTGTGTGTGTGTGTGTGTGTGTGTGTGTGTAGCCTGACGGAGGCGTCGGCCAGCGTTGCCGAGCAGCTGAGCTCCACAAGGCTGCTAACTGAGGACCTGTTAGAGGCCCAGAGCTCCGCCCTGCTGGCCCAGGACCAGATCCTCCTCAACGGACAGGAGCTGCAGCACACCATCAGAGAGTCCTCCCAGGGTACTCACCCTCTCACTCACTCACTCACTCACCGACTCAGAGAGTCCTCATAGGGTACTCACCTTCTCACTGACTCACCCTACTCACCCTATTGCAGTTATCATATTAAAGATATTTCTGATATTCTACGATGGACGTAATAAATGGGTTTAATAATTGGTCTTCTTAATCATGCTGTGCGTAGGGGTGAGGGAGCTGTTCTCCCAGGTGACGGACTCCTCCAGGGAGCAGCAGAGTGGTCCTGTCTGAGCTCTTCAACCGGATCTCCTTCCTGCAGAGCTTCGTGCTCCTGGAGGCTCACACCCTGAGCTCCGGCCTCTACAACGCGGCCGGCCTCTGCACCTCCTTCCTCCTCACCTGTACCCCCCACACTGCCCGCTCTAGGTACCCTGCTCCTCCTCTTGATGCCCCTGCTGCTCTTCCTCCTCTTCCTCCTCCTCCTCCTACCTCTCCTCATCTCCTCCTCCCTACTTGTGTGTGTAGGTTGGTGTTACTAGGCTTGGTGTGTGTTAACGTTTGCCTGGAGCGACTCATCTATCAGTATGTCATGGACTCAAGCCACCCTGCTCACCCACACATGGTTAGTGCTACTATTACTGGTACCAACTCCTAGTACTACTACCCACACACACATGGTTAGTACTTCTACTATCTAGTACTATAGCTAGCCTACACTCACTTACTCACCCGCTTACTCACACTATGGTTGTAATACTATGTCCCTAGTGCAGGAGCTGATGACCCAGTATGGTGTTCTGGTGGTACTGGTACTATGTTTCTACTACAGGACCTGGTGACCCGGTAGTAGTAGTGTAGTGTAGTAGGGATGCTATGCTAACGCTACAGGAGCTGATGACCCTGTAGTAGTACTGTAGTGATGCTATGCTAATACTACATACAGGAGCTGGGGACCCAGTAGTGTAGTGTAATGTAGTAGTGATGCTATGCTAATGGTACATACAGGGGCTGGTGACCCAGTAGTAGTACTATAGCAGTACTGTAGTGATGCTATGCTAATGCTACATACAGGAGCTGGTGACCCGGTACGTGGCGGTCCTCCGGAGGATCATGGGGACTCTGGGAGTCCTGATCCTGGTGCTGGCAGCCCTGCGCTACAGAGACCCGACCCAGGACAGCCTCCTGGTCCTGGCCCAGCTCAGAGACACCCAGCACAGCCTGCAGCTGGCCCTCACACAAACAGGTACCTGTCTGACTGCCCTCACACACACGGGTACCTGTCTGACTGCCCTCACACACACGGGTACCTGTCTGACTGCCCTCACACAAACGGGTACCTGTCTGACTGCCCTCACATACACAGGTACCTGTCTGACTGCCCTCACACACACAGGTACCTGTCTGACTGCCCTCACACACACAGGTACCTGTCTGACTGCCCTCACACACACACAGGTACCTATCTGACTGCCCTCACACACACACAGGTACCTATCTGACTGCCCTCACACACACACAGGTACCTGTCTGACTGCACTCACACACACAGGTACCTGTCTGACTGCACTCACACACACAGGTACCTGTCTGACTCCACTCACACACACACAGGTACCAGTCTGAATGCACTCACACAGTGGTCTGTTTCTGTCTGCCTGTCTGTCTTTCTGTCTGTCTGCAGAAGGGTTGTGTGTGTCAACAGAGCGCAGGAGGAGCAGAAGTGGAGAGAAAGACATGTGGAGGAGAAAGGAGGTTTTACACACTCTACCTAGCTCATGTTACAACGACGACCAGATCAACGTACTATTCTCATGTTGTAACCACGGAGACCAGATCAAGACACTATTCTCATGTTGCTACCACGGCGACCAGATCAAGACACTATTCTCATGTCGTTACCATAACGGCCAGATCGACAAACTATTCTCATGTGGTTGCCATGACGGCCAGATCAACACACTAATTCTCATGTTGGTACCAGGACGACTAGATCCACACACTATTCTCATGTTAAACCTGTCTCACCCTTAGAGACGACGAGAGTCTCGTCGTCAGGAATACCAACTCCGACCTCCGACCAAGTCCGACCTGTCTCACCGCTCAGAGAGAGGTAACTTGGCATCAGATTTAATGAGACATAATAACCTGTCTCCCCACTCAGAGAGGGGCCTTCTTGTCTCACGTCTCAGGTGTGTGTGTGTGTGTGTGTTTGTTTTTACAGGTCCTTTGGACACATCAACAGAAAGCTCCCACAGTACTTTGCTGGTACAGGATGCCCCTCCTCCTAGACGTCGCTCCCAGCGATTTACTAGACCCACCCCTCAAACTATTTTTCCCGCTCCCGAAGTGTACAGCTTCCTGGTCGAGGAGAGACAGGTGTGTCTTTGCTTGTTCACATGCAGTGTGTGTGTACGTGTGTACTTTAAACTAGGATTCACATACTGATTACTATTAATATAAGGGTACTTTAAACTAGGATTCACATAATGATTATTATTAATATAAGGATACTTTAAACTAGGATATACATACTGATTTCTAGGCATGTGTGTATTTGGGGTGTCATGTTTGACTACCAAGACTGTCTGAAATTGTATTGAGATGTTAACCTGGTCTCACTCTCTCTCTCTCTCTCCCCCCCCATGTTCCATCCACCTTTGTACTGTTCCTCTTCCTCAACGCCACCATGACATCTGAATGCTGTCTCAGCCTCGGTACCGTCTGAGAAGCAGACTTTCAGAGACGCACAATACCACACACAATCCCAAACATTAACACACACACACACACACACACACACACACACACACACACACACACACACACACACACACACACACACACACACACACACACACACACACACACACACACACACACACACACACACACACACACACACACACACACACACGGGGGGGAGAGACGAAGAGAGACGGAGAGAGACGGAGACGCACCCACAAACAGTTTGACTTAAGAGTCATTTTAATTGAATAAAAGTTTTGTGATCTTAGTGTTGTCTTAATATGTAACATCAACCTTTTGGCACATTTTGTTGCTGGGTGCTACACGCCTTACTGAAGCTGGGTGCTACACGTCGGACCCCCTCCAGCCTGCAAAGACCTGAAACCCCACACTCAAACTACAGAATCACCAGTACTGCACCTGACCCCACACTCAACTACAGAAACACCAGTAATGTAGCAGACCCCCCACTCAACTACAGAATCACCAGTTCTTCACCTGACCCCACACTTAACTACAGAATCACCAAAACTTCAATCATTCAGGGATTGAAGTGGGAACCAGGTCAGTTATATACGTGATAGGGTTAGTTACTCGATGAACCAGGGGATTTAAAGAAGTGGGTATGGGTGTATCGCTATTAAATAATATTCCCTATATTAAAGCAATGTTATATTCTGCTGGTATTTGATTTATATATATTTTTACAACCAGATGTTGATAAAATACAAACACAGACACCACTGGTTGCACTGGGGTGCTCCAGTAGAAGACAGTGGTTGTCCCATAATGCATTGCGTGAAGGAGCCGCGAGTAGGAAAATGCGGCTAGACTGTGTGTGTGTGTGTGTGTGTGTGTGTGTGTGTGTGTGTGTGTGTGTGTGTGTGTGTGTGTGTGTGTGTGTGTGTGTGTGGGGTATCATCTTAATAAAAATAGATACGACTTATCACTCCTGAGCACTAATCTTATTTTGATATTTAATTCACTGAAAGAGTTGTCAAGGAAACCGAATTAGAGCAGTCACGTGATGACTCGTTCTGCTCAGAGTGGAAACCGATTATCTCGCTCTCTCGTCGCGCGCGCTCTCTCTCTCTCGCGCGCTCCCTCTCGCTCTCTCTCGCGCTCTCTCGCTTTCCCCCTAGCGGTGACCTAGTGTCGGTGATGCGGCTGACTGGGCGCCAGCAGCGGGCAGCGCTCTGATCGGTTCGGTCTATCTCTATAGATCTAGAGGATGTAGCTCGCTGTATCTCTATAGATCTAGAGGATATAGCTCGGTGTATCTCTATAGGTCTAGAGGATGTAGCTCAGTGTATAGATCCAGATTATATATCTCCATAGATGTGTCGGTGTGTATCCTCTGTGGTGTAGCGGGACTGGAGAGGTCGCTGCGGGTTTCGTGGTGGGAGCGACCGGGAGACCAGTTCTCCCTCCACTGGTTTGATGACAGGATTTGTATTTTGCTGCGCGATGTATATGGACAAGACCAGTCTGCTGCGGGGTGAGTCATTACTATATCACTCTGTATCACTCTACCGATCGCGACATGTCACTCTCATTCCATAGGATGGAGCGAGTCTGGAGCCCCAGATGTTTTACCGACATCTCGCCGCAATGATGGAGGCTAGATGTTCAGCGCGACTGACAGATGTGTGTGTGTCTCTCGCTCTCGCGCTCTCTCTCTCCCTCTCCCTCTCTCTCTCTCTCTCTCTCTCTCTCTCGCTCTTTAATACGAATGGTTTATTATATGCAATATGTTCTAAATGTCGTCGTTGTTTGAGGTCTGTGATTTGCGGCTTTTCTGCTCGGTCGCCAGCGAACATCGATGATAACCGTAAAGTGGGCGTGGTCTGGTTGGGGTGGGGGTGGGGGGGTGTTGCTGCAGCAGCGATGAGCTGAAGGGGAATTTCAATAGACGACGTGCTAGTCAGCATCGTCGAGACACACACAAACACACACACATAAACACACACACACGAACACGTGTGTACGAGTGTTAAGTACCATCTCTCTGTCGCTCAGTAACAGTTTATCATGGTTGCCCTGGCAACCATTACAGCAATTTTTGATGAGTTTCGCCCACAGGAAGATCTGTCCGTCTGCTGTCTGCGTGTCTGTCTGTTTGAGTGTATGTCTGTGTGCATGTTTGTCTGCCTGCCTTTCTGTCTGTCTGTGTGTCTGTCTGTCTGCATGTCGGTCTGTCTGTCTTTGTGTCGTCAGTCCAACTGTCTGCATGTCAGTCTGCCTGTTTTTCTGTCTGCATGTCTGTCTGTCTTTCTGGGGGTCTGTCTGTCTGCCTGCGTGTCTGACTGTATCTCTCTCTGTCTCCAGGTCCCTCCTCTCCCAGCTTGTTATCAAAGAGTCTCCCCTTGGACCCCTCAGACCCCCCCTCCCTGGACCCCTCCAGCCCCCTCTCCGGCCCCCCCTCCCTGGACCCCTCTGGCCCCCCCTCCCTGGAACCCTCCTGCTCTGAAGACCAGGACCGCGGTCCAGGTCCCCCACTCCCCGCTGTGCAGCCAGAACCCCCAGAGCCAGAAGAAGCGGCACATCCCTCGGGAGGACCAGCACCTCAGACCAGGAGCAGACCCGCCCCGGGGCCCAAACCACGAGGTTCTCATCGCCCTACTGTCATCCGCATTTTGTTGTGTCGATGAGTTGAGAAGGAACACAGACTCCCCCCCCCCCCCCCCTTCCAGAGGGGGTACAGTTAGGGGCCAGGTTTAGGGGTTGGGATTCACACCCAGACAGGGGTTCGTGTAGCAGACTCAGGTTTTGGTTCTATGTGATGCCACGTAGAACCAGAGTAACGCAACAGAACATCTAGATGGACTAAAGATAGGTTCCAGTGCAGACACAACATTGGTTGTCTAGTCAAACACTTAGATCATCACCGGTTATCAACCAATAGGAAGCAAGGAGGTGTGGTCTGTCTTGCCCCTGAAACATCACCCAGTTGAACCATTTTTACTTCAGATCTCTATAAGGTAGGATTTCTAGTTTAGTTCTTTTTCGAGACCGTTTCATCTGGGCAGGCTGGGGTCGGTTCTTCAAGCCCAGCAGCTTCAGGGGTTCTACCTGAGACCGTAGAACCATTCAGCTTCAGGGGTTCTACCTGAGACCGTAGAACCATTCAGCTTCAGGGGTTCTACCTGAGACCGGAGAACCATTCAGCTTATACAAAGCAATGAGACTCGTTCTCCACGATCGCTGTTGTCTGTAGGTGAGACCGTGACGAGATTGTGAAGCTGAACCCGTTGAACTGCTTTGGGGTCAGCAGAGCAGCCTGTCTGACCAGTACACTTATGGAGTGTACTGGTGTGGTTATGCCGGTGTTGTGGGGGCTGG
The DNA here is from genome assembly GCA_900291075.1 of Melanogrammus aeglefinus. Lineage (NCBI taxonomy): Eukaryota > Metazoa > Chordata > Actinopteri > Gadiformes > Gadidae > Melanogrammus > Melanogrammus aeglefinus. Next base: position 43,108 of record OLKM01002419.1, on the reverse strand, counting down.
TTTAGGGAGTGTACTGGTTACTCTGGGGTTGTGAAGGCTGGTTTATGGAGTGCACTGGTTATGCTGGTGTGGTGGGGGCTGGTTTAGGGAGTGTACTGGTTATGCTGGTGTGGTGGGGGTGCGGTAGGTAACTCCTCTTTCTCTCCTAGTTCCGCCCAAGCCGGCCTATCTGCAGCAGAAGTCAGGATTGAGGCCACGCCCCCTGGCCTGTCAGCCCCTCCCATCTCTTCCCAGGGATGGGAGGGGCCCCGAGAGTCCGCCGCCTGCGGGAGTCCTGTCACTCATCGAGAAGTTTGAAAGGTGAGTGATGATTAGCTGACTGATACCAGAATGTTACCAGAAAATAACCAGAACTGGTTACTTGTAACATAGTATTGTATATTACAGTGGGTATTGACTCTGTGTGTGTGTGTGTGTGTGTGTGTGTGTGTGTGTGTGTGTGTGTGTGTGTGTGTGTGTGTGTGTGTGTGTGTGTGTGTGTGTGTGTGTGTGCTGTGTGTGTGTGTCTGTGTGTGTGAGTAGGGAACAGCTCATTGTGGGCCCTCTCAGACTTCCTGCTCCGTCACCTCCTCCACCATCCTCATCCTCAGCCCCGCCCCCGGGGGAGGAGGTCAAAGGTCAGGCGGAGGTCAAAGGTCAGGCAGAGCAGGATGAGGCTGAGGATGAGGATGAGGCTAAGGATGAAGAGCGTGAGAAGCGTCTGTCTCGGGAGTCGGGTTACAGCGCTTCCGAGAGACACCTGGACCCTCTGGTTACCATGGAGATGAGGGATGAGGAGCAGCTGGGGAGCAGCCAATCAGATGCGACGTGCGAGCGCTTGTCCCTCCCCCAGCCCCACACAGAGGGCAAGGCGGCCAATCGGGACAGCGGCATCGACAGCATCAGCTCCCCCTCCCACAGCGAGGAGCTCTGCTTCGCTGGCGGAGAGGAGGGGGCCGGGGCCTACCATCGCAGCCATGCCCCCCCGCGCCTCTCTAGCTCCTCCTCCTGTGGAGGGGAAGAGGGTGGGGGCGGGGCCATGGGGCGGGCCTTATCTGAGGATGGAGACAGTGACCTGGATGAGGTTGAAGAGATCACCCTGGTCCTACCTGCCGAGGTGAGTTGATGGACCAGGTGCAGCGGTACCAGGTGGTGTACCAGGTGTAGCAGTACCAGGTGGTGCAGTGGTACCAGGTGCACCGGTACTACCTTGTGTAGTGGTACCAGGTGGAGCAGAACCAGGCGCACCGGCACCAGGTGGCGCAGCAGCAGGGGCCGCGGGAGCAGGGGGCTGACAGAGTAGAGGATGCCTGGGGCCGAATGAAGCTGAACGCTGTAAAATAATCTTTCCTAAATCTAAGCTGTAGAACACAATCAACGGGTTATTGAGCAGCAGGCGAACGGCAGGGAGGTTTAGCCGGAGACGTTAGCATGGTAGCTCTATGCTATCTAACATGCGGTCCACCTCACACTCTGCAGCCAGCTGCAGTCCACCTGTGCCCGGCCTGCGAGTTTTATCTTTACCGTACGCAGTGGACCAGTCTGTCCGTAACACGCGTCTGTCTCCAGCAGCTGTCTGTCAGCCAGAGGGTCTTCAACATAGCCAATGAGCTGCTCCACACCGAGATCGCCTACGTGTCTAAACTCCACCTCCTGGACCAGGTAAATAACGGATAATTCTAATATAGGTGTATACTGTATATATAGCTATATCTATAGTTCTAGATATAGAGATGTAGATAAATATATCTATAGATATATAGATAGATTTATTCACCAAAACTAGTCTTCAGATGGGTGTATTATAGCCATCTCCCTCTCTTCCTCTCTCTTCTCCTCTCTCTCTCTCTCTCTCTCTCTCTCTCTCTCTCTCTCTCTCTCTCTCTCTCTCTCTCTCTCTTCTCTCTCCTCTCTCTCTCTCTCTCTCTCTCTCTCTCTCTCTCTCTCTCTCTCTCTCTCTCTCTCTCTCTCTCCTCTCCTCTCCTCTCCTCTCCTCTCCTCTCCTCTCTTCTCTTCCTCTCCTCCTCTAGGTATTCTGTGCCCAGCTCATGGAGGAGTCTCGATCTCGCGCCTCCTTCCCTCCAGATGTGGTGCAGGGGATCTTCTCCAACATCTGCTCCATCTACTGCTTCCACCAGCAGTTCCTTCTGCCAGCGCTGCAGAAACGCATGGAGGAGTGGTCAGTGTTCTCCTCTAGAGCTCACTGTTCTAGACCCTCTGGAGCTCACTGTTCTAGACCCTCTAGAGCTCACTGTTCTAGACCCTCTAGAGCTCACTGTTCTAGACCCTCTAGAGCTCACTGTTCTAGACCCTCTAGAGCTCACTGTTCTAGACCCTCTAGAGCTCACTGTTCTAGACCCTCTAGAGCTCACTGTTCTAGACCCTCTAGAGCTCACTGTTCTAGACCTTCTAGAGCTCACTGTTCTAGAACTCACTGCACTACACCTTTTAGAGCTCCCTGTACTAGAGCTCACTGTACTAGACCTTTTAGAGCTCCCTGTACTAGAGCTCACTGTACTACACCTTTTAGAGCTCCCTGTACTAGAGCTCACTGTACTAGACCTTTTAGAGCTCCCTGTACTAGAGCTCACTGTACTAGAGCTCCTCGAGCTCACTGTACTGAGACAGAATGATGAAGTAATGATAGAGAAGAGACAGAATGATGGAGGGATGATAGAGGAGAGACAGAATGATGGAGGGGTGATAGAGAAGAGACAGAATGATGGAGGGGGGGAGGAGAGACAGAATGATGGAGGGGTGATGTGGTCTGTGTCCAGGCATGTGAACCCCTGCCTGGGGGACATCCTCCAGAAGCTGGCCCCGTTTCTGAAGATGTACGGAGAGTACGTGAAGAACTTTGAGACGGCCATGGAGCTGCTGACGTCCTGGACCCAGAGGTCTGCCCCCTTCAGGACCATCATCCAGGACATCCAGGTAACCCCTCAGCCTCAGCATCTCCTCCCCCAGCCGTCCCTCCCTGGGTGGGGAACCCTTGGTCAGGGGGCTGATCTGTCTGTGGACATCTGTTCTCTGCTGGGCTCCTCTCTCCTGGCCCCTAATCCTCTCTGTCTGATGGCCCCGGTCTTTTATCAGTTTATTATGGTGTATTATGGTTTATTATCAGTTTTTTTCCATGGTGTGTTATGGTTTATTATGGTGTATTATGGTTTATTATCAGTTTTTTTTATGGTGTATTATGGTGTGTTATGGATTATTATGGTGTATTATGGTTCATTATCAGGTTTTTTTTTATGGTGTGTTATGGTTTATTCTGGTGTATTATCAGTGTGTTATGGTGTTTTATGGTATATTATGGTGTATTCTGGTGTATTATCTTTGTTAATGGTATATTATGGTGTATTATCAGTGTATTATGGTGTTTTATGGTATATTATGGTGTATTCTGGTGTATTATCTTTGTTAATGGTGTATTATGGTGTATTATCAGTGTATTATGGTGTTTTATGGTATATTATGGTGTATTATCTTTGTTAATGGTGTATTATGGTGTATTATCAATGTACTATCTGTGTTTTATGGTGTATTCTGGTGCATGATTGTGTATTGTCTGTGTTTAATGGTGTATTCTGGTGTATTATCAGTGTATTATGGTGTATTATCAGTGTATTATGTTTTTAAGGTGTATTATGGTGTATTCTAGTGTATTATCTGTGTTTTAGTGTATTATGGTGTTTTATTGTGTATTATGGTGTATTATCTGTGTTAATGGTGTATTCTGGTGTATTATCTGTGTTTAATGGTGTACTATGGTGTATTACCAGTGTAGTATGGTGTATTATCAGTGCATTATGGTGTATTATCTGTGTATTATGGTGTATTCTGGTGTATTATCTGTGTTTAATGGTGTATTATCAGTGTATTATGGTGTTTTATAGTGTATTATCTGTGTTAATGGTGTATTATGGTGTATTATCAGTGTATTATGGTGTTTTATGGTATATTATGGTGTATTCTGGTGTATTATCTTTGTTAATGGTGTATTATGGTGTATTATCAGTGTATTATGGTGTTTTATGGTATATTATGGTGTATTCTGGTGTATTATCTGTGTTAATGGTGTATTCTGGTGTATTATCAGTGTATTATGGTGTTTTATGGTGTATTCTGGTGTGTTCTGCAGAGAGAGGAGCGTTGTGGGAGCCTCAGCCTGCAGCACCACATGTTGGAGCCGGTCCAGAGGATTCCTCGCTACGAGCTGCTGCTCAAAGACTACCTGCACCGCCTGCCCCCCCACGCCCCGGACTACAGGGACACCCAGAGTACGGAAACAAACGCACCTCACACACCTAAACACACCTTAACACTCCTTCACACACCTTAACCCTAACCCCACACCCCGGACTACAGGGACACCCAGAGAACGGAAACAAACACACCTCGGCTCTCACACCGTGACACATCTTAACACACCATACACATCTTAACCCAAACACATTAACACACACACACAAGCGCACACACACATACAAGCTGACCCTTCTTGTGTTTTTTGTCTTTCTAGAGTCTCTTGAACTCATCGCCACGGCAGCAGAACATTCTAATGCTGCTATAAAGAAGATGGTAAAACACACACACACACACACACACACACACACACACACACACACACACACACACACACACACGCACACACACACACACACACACACGCACACACACACACACACACACACATACACACGTACGTACCGACCTCTCACAGCCCTCCCCTCTGTCAGGAGCGCATGAGGAAGCTGCTGATGGTGTACGAGCTGCTGGGCGGGGAGGAGGACATCGTCAGCCCGTCTAACGAGCTCGTTAAGGAGGGACACATCCTCAAGCTGTCCAATAAGAACGGGACGTCCCAGGACCGCTACCTCATCCTGGTGAGGACCTCCTGCCCACTCCCACTGCTCACTCCTACTGCTCACCACTACAGCTCACTCCTACTGCTCACCACTACAGCTCACTCCTACTGCTCACTCCTACAGCTCACTACTACAGCTCACTACTACTGCTCACTACTACTGCTCACTACTACCGCTCACTCCTACCGCTCACTCCTACTGCTCACTCCTACAGCTCACTACTACAGCTCACTACTACTGCTCACTACTACCGCTCACTCCTACCGCTCACTCCTACTGCTCACTCCTACAGCTCACTCCTACAGCTCACTACTACAGCTCACTACTACTGCTCACTCCTACCGCTCACTCCTACTGCTCACTACTAAAGCTCACTACTACCGCTCACTCCTACCACTCACTATTACTGCTCACTCCTACTGCTCACTCCTATTGCTCACTACTACTGCTCACTCCTAGTGTGAGAATATATCAGTATTATGATGTAGTATTAGTGTTATTATTAATATAAAGTAATGATCTATATTTCTTCTCTCTCCTCAGTTCAACGACCGACTGCTGTACTGCGTCCCGAAGCTGCGTCTGATTGGTCAGAAGTTTGGCGTCCGGGCGCGTATCTACGTGGAGGGCATGGAGGTGAGGTTATGATGTCATCATGGTCTTCATCAGGTGATCAGGGGGCTTCTCCTAGCATAGCAAGAAGAACCTTCAGAAGGTCCTGAACCGTAAATGCAAACGACACATTAATCTAGAAATGCTCCTCACCCTAAGTTACTCTTAGTGTTGTAGTTCAGTTAAAAATGGTTAAGAAATTGAGTTTTTGGCAGCAGTAGCTCAGCAAGGTTGCTGGTTCAATCCCCGGCTCCTCCTAGCTGAGTGTCGTGGTGTCCCTGAGCAAGGCACCTCACCCTGACTGCTCCCGACGAGCTGGCTGTCGCCTTTGCATGGCTGTCGCCTTTGCATGGCTGACGCCGCCGTCGGCGTGTGAATTAATGGGTGATTGTGAGGCAATATTGTAAAGCGCTTTGGATGGCCACTGGTTACAGAAAACGCGCTATATAAATGCAGTCCATTTACCATTTACCATTTATGCACAAATATGATGATAGCTAGCCGTTATGTTCCCTCAGCTCCCGTGGGACCTGGCCTGTTTAGTACCCTTCCCTTGTCAGTAACTATGTAACTATTACATGTTATTTCATAGTTATTACATGTTGGGTTTGTTGTTTATGTCTCTCAGCTGAAGGAAACCAGCAGTGTTGCCGTTCCAAGAACATTTCTAGTTTCTGGAAAACAACGTTCCCTGGAACTACAAGCCAGGTATGACAGACCGGTGGACAGAACAGGTAGACAGGTGGACAGACAGGTAGACAGAATGGTAGACAGGTGGACTGACAGGTAGACAGAAAGGTAGACAGGTGGCCAGACAGGTAGATATGTAGACAGACAGACAGGTTTACAGACAGGTAGACATGTAGAAAGATAGACCGATAGACATGTAGACAGGCATGTAGACAGACAGGTGGACAGACAGTTAAACATGTAGGCAGACATGTGGGCAGACAGAAAGATTTAGGGGAAGGTAGGCATGTAGACAGATAGATAGACAGACAGTAGACAGACAGACAGACAGACAGACAGACAGACAGACAGACAGACAGACAGACAGACAGACAGACAGACAGACAGACAGACAGACAGACAGACAGACAGACAGACAGACAGACAGACAGACAGACAGACAGACAGACAGGTGGATAGACAGGTGAGGGGGACAATTGTTTTGTTTGACACAACTCTGAAATCTTGGAGGTCAGAATATTTCAACCTCTATTAATATTATATATTTATTATTATTAGTTAGCAATTATTAATTGTTACATATCGCTCCTATTACAGTGTCACATTCATCCATTCACATCTCCCTGTCTGTCTCTCCCTGTCTCTCTCTCTGTCTCTCTCTCTCTCTCTCTCTCTCTCTCCTCTCTCTCTCTCTCTCTCTCTCTCTCTCTCTCTCTCTCTCTCTCTCTCTCTCTCTCTCTCTCTCTCTCTCTCTCTCTCTCTCTCTCTCTCTCTCTCTCTCTCTCTCTCTCTCTCTCTCTCTCTCTCTCTCTCTCTCTAACTTAATTTTCTTTTTAACTCTTTTCTCTCTACAGAACAGAAGAGGAGAAGAAAGATTGGATCAAAGTAATCACACACACACTCACACACATAAACACACACACACACACACACACACACACACACACACACACACACACACACACACACACACACACACACACACACACACACACACACACACACACACACACACACACACACACACACACACAATAACACAGAGACACACCACAACCACAAACACAGTCTGACTTATTAAGAGTAATTTTAATTGAATAAAAGTGTTGTGATTCTAAAAGTTTTCTTAATATGTAACAGACAGAACTCACTCACTACATTTTTTTTTGGTGTGTGTGTGTGTGTGTGTGTGTGTGTGTGTGTGTGTGTGTGTGTGTGTGTGTGTGTGTGTGTGTGTGTGTGTGTGTGTGTGTGTGTGTGTGTGTGTGTGTGTGTGTCCAGGCCATCCAGGAGGTGATCCAGAGACATGAGCAGACCGTCGAGAGCTTCAGAAACAATGAGTCCACACCCCCCCACTCCCCGGTAACAGACACACAAACACACACTCACACACTCACACACACACACACACACACACACACTCACACAGTCACACACACACACACACACACACACACACACACACACACACACACACACACACACACACACACACACACACACACACACACACACACACACACACACACACACACACACACACACACACACACACACACACACACACACACACACACTCGCTTATTCACACACTCACACACTCACAAACGCGTTCTCTTTGACCGAGTTGTGGTTCTGCGAGTTGTACTCCACACACACACTCACACACCCTCACACTCCCCCTCTCCCCCCCGGTGTGTGTGTGTAGGTGGAGCTGGGCAGGCGGGCCCCCACGCCCATCAGAGAGAAGGAGGTGACGCTCTGCATGACCTGCCAGGAGCCCTTCAACTCCATCACCAAGAGGCGCCACCACTGTAGAGCCTGCGGACACGTAGGAGACACACACACACACGTACACGCACGCACACACGTACGCACGCACGCAAGCACGGGCACACACACAAACACACACACGTGCGGGCCCAAACACACGCACGCACACACACACACACACACACACACACACACACACACACACACACACTCACACGCGCACACACACTCACGCGCACACACACACACACACACACGGGCACACACACACACACACACACACACACACACACACACACACATACACACTCTCTGTCTCTCTGTCTCTGTCTCTGTCTCTGTCTCTCTCTCTCTCTCTCTCTCTCTCTCTCTCTCTCTCTCTCTCTCTCTCTCTCTCTCTCTCTCTCTCTCTCTCTCTCTCTCTCTCTCTCTCTCTCTCTCTCTCACATACCCGGCGGGCGCACAGGGGCTCACACACACACACACACGGGCAAATGCTAGTGTGTGTCTTACAGAAATGTGTGAGTGTATATAAATGTGTTTGCGTCTGACTGTGTGTGTGATGCTCGTGTGCACCTCAGGTGGTTTGTGGAAAGTGTTCAGAGTTCCGCGCTCGTTTGTCATACGACAACAACCGGACCAACCGCGTGTGTGTTGACTGCTACGCCACGCTGCTGGGAGTCCCGCCCCCGCCCGCCACGCTGACCAATCTCACGCAGAGGAGACGATCCATCCTAGAGGTTAGTCTGAAGCTTATTCTGTCGCCACGATGCTACTACGATGTCACTACGATGTCACCACGATGCTACTACGATGTCACTACATGTCACGTCAGTATGATGTCACTATTATGATGTTCTGTGTGTGTGTGTGTTGCTGTAGAAACAGGCGTCCCTAGTGGCAGAAAACAGTGTGATGTGTGTGTTGCTATAGAAACAGCCGTCCCTAGCAGCAGAGAACAGAGTGATGTGTGTGTGTTGCTATAGAAACAGGCGTCCCTGGCAGCAGAGAACAGCGTGATGTGTGTGTGTTGCTATAGAAACAGGCGTCCCTGGCAGCAGAGAACAGCGTGATGTGTGTGTGTTGCTATAGAAACAGGCGTCCCTGGCAGCAGAGAACAGCGTGATGTGTGTGTGTTGCTATAGAAACAGGCGTCCCTGGCAGCAGAGAACAGTGTGATGTGTGTGTGTTGCTATAGAAACAGGCGTCCCTGGCAGCAGAGAACAGCGTGATGTGTGTGTGTTGCTATAGAAACAGGCTTCCCTGGCAGCAGAGAACAGCGTGATGTGTGTGTTGCTATAGAAACAGGCGTCCCTGGCAGCAGAGAACAGCGTGATGTGCAGCTGCCTGTACTACCAGGAGAGAGGAGGGGGGCGAGGCTGGCAGAAGGCCTGGTTCATCATCCCTGAGAAGGAACCCCTGGTGCTATATATATACGGCGCTCCTCAGGTATACATTACTTTACATTATACTATACATTATACTATATATACGATACATAATATACATTATACTATACATTATACTATATACTATACATACTATACATTACTTTACATTATACTATACATTATACTATATATACGATACATAATATACATTATACTATACATTATACTATATACTATACATACTATACATTATACTATATATACTATACATTATACTATATATACTATACATACTATAAATTATACTATGTACTTATACTATACATACTATACATTATACTGTGCATTATACTATATATACACTATACATTATACTTTACATTATACTATATATATAATATACATTCTATACATTATATTATATATGCACTATAAACTATACATACTATACATTATAATATACAAGAACTCCTGGTGCTCGAAATATATGGCGCTCCGCAGGTATACATGATACTATTCATGATACTATACATTATACTATATATACAGGTCCTTAGATATACATTATACACACTATATCAACTATACACATACTGTACATATTGTATGTACTATATATACATTCTATACGGATTATATATACAGTCTAATACTAAATGCACAATGGATATGGTGTGTGTGTGTGTGTGCGTGTGTGTGTGTGTGGGTCTGTGTGTGTGTTTGTTTGTCTAGGACGTCAAGGCCCAGAGGAGTGTCCCTCTGATTGGCTGGCAGGTTTCCCTTCCTGAGTCATGTGATCGCCGCCACGCCTTCAAGATGACCCAGAGTCACATGACCCTGCTGTTCAGTGCCGAGAGGGAGGAGCTACAGACGCGCTGGATGGATGTCCTATCAAATGCTGCCAGGGGGGAGGAGCCAGTCGCCCACAGTCCAATCGCAGAGTGTCTGGACGAGGAGGGGGAGGAGCCAGCAGCAGAGAACACGTGAATCCATAGGAGAAGAACACGCACAGACGCGCACACACACACACACACACACACACACACACACACACACACACACACACACACACACACACACACACACACACACACACACACACACACACACACACACACACAAACAGACACAGAAGCACACAGACACCCACACAGACACGCAGACACGCACAAACACGCACCCCCTCACACACACATAAAATGTAATAGTGTTGCATGACTGATCTATGTAGTGTTTAACCCAGAACTCACTCTCACTCTCTCTCTCTCTCTCTCTCTCTCTCTCTCTCTCTCTCTCTCTCTCTCTCATCTCTCTCGTGTTCTCACCCAGAACTCACTCTCTCTCTCTCTCTCTCTCTCTCTCTCTCCTCTCTCTCTCTCTCTCTCTCTCTCTCTCTCTCTCTCTCTCTCTCTCTCTCTCTCTCTCTCCCCTCTCGGTCTAGAGTTGATCTAGAGTTAATCTAAAGGTCTAGAATTGATCTAGAGTTGGTCTAGAGTTTATCTAGACTTGATCTAGAGGTCTAGAGTTGGTCTAGATGGGTTCTAGAGATCTCGAGTTGGTCTAGAGTTGGTCTTGAGTTGATCTAGAGATCTAGAGATCTCGAGTTGGTCTAGAGGTCTAGATCAGTTCTAGAGATTGCGCGTTGGTCTAGAGGTCTAGAGTTGCTCTAGAGGAGGTATGAAAGTGTAGCGGAGGTCTATAGTTGGTCTAGAAGCCTAGATTTGTTCTAGAGGTCTAGGTCTTGAGGAGGTTCTAGATGTCTAACGTGGTTCTAATTTGGAGGTTCTTATCTTGGTATTTATGATTCTGAAACTTCTCCCTCAAACATTGCTGCCATGGCATTTGCATACAGACAAAATTCATACATGAGCCAAAATACCAACACGTCTATATTCTATCATCATGAGGACCTTGGTCTGGAAACCTACTGGATGCCAACAAGTACTGGGTCCTAACCAGTCTAAACTAGTTATGTTGGTAAATAACCACTTCAAAGTAGTTTTACCGTGGCTAATTAGACTGAACTAGTTATATCCATACATGACTCGTCTAAACTAGTTATAACCATATATAACCAGTCTAAAGTTTTAACTTTAGACTGGTTATATCTGTATGAGTCCAAACTAGTTATAATCCTACAAAGTCTTATCTGACATGTTGGTTCTCCTTACCTCTCTGCTTTGTCATTTTATTTTAGAAAACCAACAGATTTACGCCACCATCAGTAGCTGTTAGGCCCAAAGGATTTCTATAGCACAAGTTAGCTGGTGGGGCTACTAGCTATAGTACATGTAGCTGTAAGCTAGTGGGGCTCCTAGCTATAGTACATGTAGCTGTTAGCTGTTGGGGCTACTAGCTATCGCACATGTAGCTGTTAGCTGGTGGGGCTCCTAGCTATATCTTGCCATCTTTGGCCGTTATTTCAGTTGGTTTAAAGAAGATAAATTCTGTTGTAAAGATGTGTTGTAAATTATTAATGATGAATTAAGAATTATTAAATTACATGGAGATGTTGACTGTCCAAGATCATTGTGGTGAATATTTTGAATTTGTGTCATTTAGACACAAATTAAATTGTGAAGCTGTTTTTGTAGTCCATAGAGAAGAAGATTTTACAATGGAGAGAATATTTATACCACAGTACAGTATTAAGGGGTAGAGTTCATCACCTATACCTGGACCAATCACACGGTACCTTGGCTGTGAGGTCTCCATCATAAGGGAACCACTTTCCTGTCCTGTCTTTCTATTGGACCATGCAGGTTACCGTTACCCCGGTAACCTGCACTAGGTTATCACAGTAACTTGCCCTGGGCTACCCCGGTGACTTACCCCATGTTATAAAAATAACTTGCCCTAGGTTACTACGGTAACCCCTCTTAGGTTACCACAGTAACCCGCCCTAGGTAACCTCGGTAACCAACTCTAGGTTACTAGGGTAACTTGCCCTAGGTTACCACGGTAACCCACCCAGATCACCACAGTTACCCGTTGTAAGCTAGCAGGGGGACTCGCCCTAGGTTACCATGGTAACTGGTGCTAGGTTTCCAGGGTTACCCCAGCGGCTCTATTGGAGCTGTGTCTTTAAGCTATTGATGGTTATTGATTGTGTACACAGCCGTAGTCATTGATGGTTACTGATTGAGTTCACAGCCGTATTTATGATGGTGATTGAATGAATATACTGCTGCACTTAATGATGGTTATTAACAGAGTATATTGCTGTGTGGCAGGCCACAACATGACATTGTATCCATGTTTTTATTTCCATCAAAACATTCTGTGAAAAAGTGTTTATGAGGTTGAAAATAAAAGGAAATGAAAAAAAAACACCTTTATGCGGTTTATGGTTCATGTCTGATTTCAACAAGATTGGAGAAATTATAATGTGTAGCGTAATTAGGATTGCTGTTTTCATTATGCGTTGGGTTATGGCGCAGTGGTTAGCGCTAAGCTTAACTTAGCTTAGCACTAGCTTAGCACTGAGCATCTCACAGAGTGAGATCCTGGTTTCCTCCCTCGTCCATGTTCGTTCGGTTCTCCCGCCTGTGCCCTTGACCAAGGCACCGTGGCCGCCCACTGCTCCTAGTGCTGCTGGAGATGGTTGAATGCAGAGATCACATTTCTTTGTATGTTCTCTTAGACCTCCCTGGTCTGCTCCACGATGATGAGAGATGGCCATGAGTTGTAGCGTCTCTTACGTCCTACGAGCCAGAACGCCAGTTAAAGGAACATGAGAAGAACAACAAAACAAGGAAAAGGAGTAGGCGGAGGTCCTTCTATCGGAAGTCCATCTTTCGGAAGTCCTTCTGTCGGAAGTCCCTCTATTGGAAGTCCGGCTGTCCCTCTATCGGAATTCTTTCTATCAAAAGTCTTTCTGTCGGAAGCCCTCCTATCAGAAGTCCTTCTATCGGAAGTACCTCACATACTTCTCAAGTTAAATATTTGTTGAAATTCTCTTTCTGCCCAGACAGGATCATTAAATGAAATGCTCTGAAAAATGTGCTCTGTGTTGAGGTCATGGTGATGAGGTCATGGTGATGAGGTCATGGTGATGAGGTAATGCTGATGAGGTCATGGTGATGAGGTCATGGTGATGAGGTCATGGTGATGAGGTAATGCTGATGAGGTCATGGTGATGAGGTCGTGGTCTAGGAGGGAAAGAAGAAGGAGCAACACTCGAGGCTGAAGTCCAGGAGGTCGGTCGAGGAGCAGCAGTCCTCCACTATCCCACAATCCGCCAGGGCCTGACACGCTTCCTCCCCACAGGCCATGCCCTCCGCCTCCCCACTGCAGCAGCAGCAGCAAATGGTGTCACAGCAGCAGATGGCCCCGCCCCCTGGGCAGGTAAGACACACCTCCAGGGTGGAGCACAAGGAGAAGAGCTCACAGTAGAGACAGGACAGAACACAACGGAGACAGAGGTCTGGAAGAGAGACATAGAGACAGGGTTAGAGAGAGAGAGAGAGAGAGAGAGAGAGAGAGAGAGAGAGAGAGAGAGAGAGAGAGAGAGAGAGAGAGGAGAGAGAGAGAGAGAGAGAGAGAGAGAGAGAGAGAAGAGAGAGAGAGAGAGAGAGAGAGAGCGGTCTGGGAGAGAGACATAGAGACAGGGTCAGAGAGAGAGAGAGAGAGAGAGACAGAGAGAGAGAGAGAGAGAGAGAGAGAGAGAGAGAGAGAGAGAGAGACAGAGAGAGAGAGAGAGATCAGGAGAGAGGGACATAGAGAGCAGAGAAGAGAATAGAGAGAGAGAGAGAGAGAGAGAGAGAGAGAGAGAGAGAGAGAGAGAGAGAGAGAGAGAGAGAGAGAGAGAGAGAGAGAGAGAGAGAGAGAGAGAGAGAGAGAGAGAGAGAGAGAGAGAGAGAGAGAGAGAGAGAGAAAGAGAAAGAGAAAGAGAAAGAGAGAGAGCGAGAGTGAGAGCGGTCTGGGAGAGAGACATAGAGACAGGGTCAGAGAGAGAGAGACTAAGAGAGAGAGGGAAAGAGACTGAGAGGGGAGAGACTAAGATAGAGACTAAGGGAGAGGAAGAGACTTAGAGAGATAGGGGGAGAGTCTAAGAGAGAGGGATATGAGGAGAGACTAAAGGAGAGGGGAGAGAGGGAGAGACTAAGAGATAGGGGGAGAGTCTAAGAGCGAGAGGGAGAGACCCTAAAGGGCTGATGATGGTCCCACATTCAAGCAACGCAACGCAAGGACCACGCAGACGCTTCGACGCAGTCGTGAACCTTTATGGTTCTGCGTCGGGTTTTAGTAAGCGGACCAATCACAGCCCTTGCTGCTGCGTCGCCTCGGCGGAAGGGTAACATTTTGGGGAGGAGCCCGTCAGGCCCCAAGGAGGGTCCGCAGGCAAGTAAGGGGTCCGTAACCTCCTTGCGTTGCGTGAGCGTGGGTCCATAATCAGCCCTTAAGAGAGGGCTGGTGCCTCTAGATAAGATTATCTGAAGGCAGTGAGCCTTATAACATCTGTCTGTCCGTGTGTCTTCAGCTGCACTTTCGGAATGTGTTGCTTAAGTCGATAATATATAAACATACATATGGATATACAGTAGTCATATAAGTAATTGAAACATATATATGTATATATTGATATATGTACATATTTCTATATATGTGCATATTTGTATTTCACTTCAACTAAGTACTTATGTAGGATTACTGAATGTGTGTGTGTGTGTGTGTGTGTGTGTGTGTGTGTGTGTGTGTGTGTGTGTGTGTGTGTGTGTGTGTGTGTGTGTGTGTGTGTGTGTGTGTGTGTGTGTGTGTGTGTGTGTGATTATTTGAGTGTGTGTTTATGTTCTCACCATCGCCAGCTGCCTCCATGATAGTGGCGTGGTCTGCCCTGAAGGGGGCGTGGTCTGCCCTGAAGGGGGCGGGATAAGTAAGAGAAGGGGCGGGGCTTGCAGAGAACAGGATGTTTCTGGGGATGGGGGGGTGGGGAGGGTCAGCGTGCGCGTCTGAGGAAGAGGAGGATGAAGGGAGAGAAAGAGAGAGGGTGAGGTTGTGTGCATGCTGGCAGGTGTGTGTGTGTACGTGTATTTGTGTGTGTGTGTGTGTGTGTGTGTGTGTGTGTGTGTGTGTGTGTGTGTGTGTGTGTGTGTGTGTGTGTGTGTGTGTGTGTGTGTGTGTGTGTGTGTGTGTGTGTGTGTGTGTGTGTGTGTGTGTGTGTGTGTGTGTGTGTGTGTGTGCGTGTGTGTGTGTGTGTGTGTGTGCTTGCATGCGTCTGTGTGTGTGTGTGTGGTGTGTGTGTGTTGTGCGTGTGCGTGTGCGTGTGCGGTGCGTGTGCGTGTGTGTGTGTGTGTGTTTGTGCTTGCATGCGTCTGTGTGTGTGTGTTGTGTGTGTGTGTGTGTGTGTTGTGTGTGTGCGTGTGGGTGTGTGTTGGTGTGTGCGTGTGTGTGTGTGTGTGTGTGTGTGTGTGTGTGTGTGTGTGTGTGTGTGTGAATCTTACCCTCCGTATCACCAGTGGCAGTTGGTTGGTTGCAGATGCATTCGGTTTGTTTCAGCCTAACTTTAGCCCCGCCCCCGCCCAGGGTTATGTCACAGTCTTCTGTCAGAGAGTCATTCTCCATCCTGTCAATCAATCAGACAGACAGACAGCCAGCCAGACAGACAGACAGACAGACAGACAGACAGACAGACAGACAGACAGACAGACAGATAAGATAACCTAGAACTTATAATCTTAAGTATAACTTAAGGAACACAATGTATATAATAGAACTTCAATACTTAATAGGCCTACTTACATAATATAACTAAAACAGTTAGTTAAACAGTTAATAAGACAGAACTAGAACGCTTAATAAACACTTAATAATTATGAAGACAGAACTCGAACACTTAATACGGAGAAAGATAGTAGGCCTAGTGAAAACTGAAATACCTTCCATTCCTTTCTGTCCATTAGTGAACAGTGAAGTCAACCGTTGCTCGGACTTCAATTGAATACCGTCACTAATAATAGTAATAAAAAAACTACTAATAGAGACACTACGAATAAGAACACTTGGTATTCTAAAGAAACAGCGAGAGGCAGCAGGCGCGGTGATATTTCAACTGCTCTCTGGAGATCTGCGGCCCCTTATCTGACCGAGCGGCCGGGTCTGGCCGAGTGGCAACACGGCGCCACTTGCTGGCGGAGAACCGCCACTACTCAAAGCTTTCAAATGAGACAACTCAATGAGGCATAATGTATGACAGTTTTTCTCAGTCGCTTTGGTACATTTCTCAGATCAGAATTGAAATTTGCAAAACAGTAAGTGCATTTCTCAAAACAATTCGTACAAATAGCAAAACACCATGGATTTCATGCAAAAGCAAGTCTCTTGCTCAAAATCCTTAGTTTGTTTCTCAAAAGTAAATATCTGTGTCAATGAACATGTCAGTGCCATCAAAATGACAAGTCCTTGTGTCATTGTGTACGGATAAGACAGTCAAATTGCTTAGTCATGTTGTCAATATAACAGTGTACTCTGGAGGGATGTTCTGATGTAAACCATGGCTAAAGTTTTGAAGACATTCAAAACTTTTGTAAATTTTAAATTACACCTTATGTGAGAGATTGATTGCAAGAGACTGGACAAGATTCACATTTACGCTTTGACTGTTTGTACTGTAATTTGGTGACAGACCATGTCATAATCATTTTTACCTTAGGGTAAACTATACTGCTTTAGGAATTACATGGCAGTCTTCCTACACCTCCTGACGTTCCTGCTGGGCCACAAATTCTCAGACAATGTAACATTGTGTTGTGCTCCAGCTATATATATACTTGCCAGTTCAGGATTTTGGAGATGCACCTTTGAGCTATTCCAATAAACTGGTTGATCGTTGGAACACTTCACACATTTCCCTTCTTTAGACAAAGTCAAGATTCCCCGGTAGCAATTTACCAATTCAGGACAGATTTAGAAAAAAAGTCTAATGGCAATGTATAGAAATATGCTTGGCATATAATGACAACTTGTTCAGCCATTTTGCATGTAAAGACTTATGCAATGAACTAATGCCTAAATGCTGTGGGGATGAGACTATTCAACAGAGACCCATTACAATACATTTTGATCAACATGAGATAAGCAATTGATAATGTAGGAAAGAGCAGAGAATTACATAATCATTTGCATGGATGTACCAAAGCATTTGCAACTTGTTCAAAGAAATAAGAAACTGTTTTTTTAATGTGCACAAACGACACAATGGTGTGAAGATTGAACAGGTTGTTTTGAGAATTTAAATTCTGATCTGAGAAATGTACCAAAGCGACTGAGAAAAACTGTAACAGGTAAAAAGTGAAATTTAAAGAAATATCTAAAATGATATAAAGATGTATAATATTCTATCAAATAAAGAAAGATGTGCAGATAAGCTTGAATTGTGCACTGAGGTGCAGTAAGGGCAAAAGGTCTTTCATACACTCCCAGTAGAACTAAAAGTATAATTTAGTACTGGTGGTCGCATACTGTAGTAAAGTAGTAGTATCTTCGGTCTTTTACTAATGTAGAGAGAGGACTCCCTCTTCACACAATAATTGCACTATTGCACACATCCTCCTTAATGTAAATACTGTGTATTTAGAGTGTGTCTTTAATTTATGTTTATTCGAGATACTGTAATTTTCGTAATTTTTATACATATTATATTATATATTATACTAGGCCTATATATCTGACATTTTTACTTTTTATTTAATAATGCTGTTCATTTTATTGTTCACCTGTTTTGGCAATGCAAATGTATATTTCTTATGCCAATAAAGCTTTTTTTTATTGAATTGAATGGAAAATTTTGAGAGAGAGAGTGAGAGAGAGAGTGAGAGAGAGCGTGTGAGAGAGCGTGTGTGAGAGAGAGAGAGAGAGAGAGAGAGAGAGAGAGAGAGAGAGAGAGAGAGAGAGAGAGAGAGAGAGAGAGAGAGAGAGAGAGAGGAGAGAGAGAGAGAGAGAGAGAGAGAGAGAGAGAGAGAGAGAGAGAGAGAGAGAGAGAGAGAGAGAGAGAGAGAGAGAGAGAGATAAACAGATAAACAGATAAACAGATGGGAATAGATGGATAGAGAGAGAGAGAGAGAGAGAGAGAGAGAGAGAGAGAGAGAGAGAGAGAGAGAGAGAGAGAGAGAGAGAGAGAGAGAGAGAGAGAGAGAGAGAGAGAGAGAGAGAGAGAGAGAGAGAGAGAGAGAGAGAGAGATAGATAGATAGATAGATAGATAGATAGATAGATAGATAGATAGATAGATAGATAGATAGATAGATAGATAGAGGTTTATAAAGACAGATAGATAGTAATAAAGCTAGATAGATCCTTTAATTGTTCAGTGCAAGTGACTGTGTGTAGTTGGCTGACCGTCCACCAGGGAGCGCTGTGTCTCAGCGCTGCGGTCCTCCTCGGCTCCATGTTGTTGACAGAGGAAGAGCGGAGACAAAGCGGGCTTTGCGCTGTTTGAGAGGCCGGTACTGGGCGGTTGGCAGTGGCCGTGCGGGTTTTATCGGTCTGGATATCGGCAGCACCAAGGCGGACCGAGACCCGTTATCCGCCGTCATCTGGACGCTTTGGGACGAGACGTGTCCGCGGCCACGCGCATGGTGAGTGGAGGATGAGCGCGCACTGCGGGAGCGAGCCTTGGGATGCAGCGACCAAATAAACACGCGCACAAACAGGCAGTGGATAAACAACAGAGTATTGATTCGTCATCCGTCTTTCTGTCTGTAAATAGATCGTTTTCCTCTTCAGCATTTGTCTCTTTGTCTGCCTGTCTCCCTGTCTGTCTGTCCCTCTTTGCACCTGTCCATCAGGAGTGTGGTCCTCAGGGTGAAGATGAGGAGGGGGTCGTTGCCATGGGGATCCCTAGCGCTCCTGTCTACTGCATCTGCAGGAGACCCGACATCAACTGTTTTATGATGTAAGAAGCATCGGTATCTCCTAGGGATGGGCGATGTGGCCTAAAATCCATATTGCGATATACATTGCAGCCTATTGCGATAACGATATATATCACGATATAAAAATCATAAAATAACCATTTCAGAACAGGTTACATAGACCCTAAGGAAAGCCAAACTGCTAAATGTATTCTAAAAAAGAGATATATAGTATGTTGTTTGGAGAACATTTATTGTGCAACACTGTAATCATTCAACATAATGTTGCAGATAAATAAAATTCAAGCACAATAGCTGCAGAGACTTTAACAAAGAAAAAGCATTGGGTTTCTTTCCTTTAGTGCAAACCATTCTAAAAGGCACTACACTTAGTTAAAAACGGAAAAAAAAAAGGAAAAACGGGTCTCTTTTTCGATAAGGAACAGACACTACTGACAATTAGGGATGGGCATGATTAATTGATTGTTAAGAATTTTGTCGATCACGTGATATTTTTTATCGATCAAACAGAGGTTGTGTTCCATAGTGTGAGAGCGGAACAGCCAAGCCTTGCTTGTCTGTTTAATACAGATTGTCTTTTTGAATTGATTCCTGTGTTAGTGCGCACTAAACGATTTTGGTCCCTTGGTGCGGACATTCTGGGCTGTTGCGAATACAAACCATCAAACTCGGGAACAGACCAAACAGCCGGTCCGAGACCCAGCCGGAAAGGTGGTCCCAGTTTGCTTCAAAACCAACCCTGGTGTGGTTCGCTTGAGATGTGAAAGCGAACACACCTCGGTCCGATCAAGTTCTAAAAATCCGATATCCAAAAGACATTCCGTCTCCTTTTTGCTCCATGTTGAGCCACGACTCAATTTCACCCGATGGTCCGACCAAAGCCAATAAAAAGTATGCTGGAAAATATAGATAAAAATGCCGATGCATTTAATACATTCCGATTAGGCTAAGGATGAGGGAGAAGGAGTTGGACCGGTCCGCAGATCATCACGCTGGATATCCATGATTGTTAACTTTCCCCGGCGCTTTCTCCACCTTTCGTTTTTCCTTTAACGCTTTACCCAGCCCCAGACCTTTTTGTCCAATGATTTAATGTTCTTTGCATGTTCTTTTGCAGGTTTGTTGACAAATTCTGACACTGTTGCGAAAATTGCAATGTGAAATGGAACCGTACCAAACCAAAAATTAAAAAAAATGTTTTGCGTCATCAACATGCATTATCGTGATAGCGTGATATAATTAAAATCACTATCGTAGGCTATTTTTTATCGTTCATATCGTATATCGTTTATATCGTGCATTACTAGTATCTCCTTGAAATATCTGTATCTCCCCCTTAAAACATCTGTACCTCCCCTTAAAACATTTGGATTTCCTCTTAAAACATCTGGATCTCCCCTTAAAGCATCTGTATCTCATTTAAAACACCTGTATCTCCCCTGTATCTCCCCTTAAAGCATCTGTATCTCCTTTAAAACATCTGTATACCTTAAAGCATCTGGACTTCCTCTTAAAACATCTGGATCTCCCCTTAAAGCATCTGTATCTCCTTTAAAACACCTGTATCTCCCCTTAAAACATCTGGATTTCCTCTTAAAACATTTGGATCTCCCCTCGAATCATCTGTATCTCCCCTTAAAACATCTGTATCTCCCCTTAACACATCTGGATCTCCCTTCAAATCATCTTTATCTCCCCTTAAATCATCTGTGAAACATGTGTTTCTCTGTCTTTCTCACCTTTCAAACAACTGTACCTCAACCTTTAAAAATATCTATCAACTTTTACACATCTGTGTATATTTTACCTGTCAAATATCTATCATCTTTAAAACATCTGTTTGACCTTTCAAATATCAGTATCATCACATTTCAAAACATCTGTAAGACCTTCAAAATATGGGGATCACTAGTGTCTGTTAAAACATCTGCATCTCACTTAAACATCTGTATCCTCACCTGGCAAACACCTTCATCATCACTTTAAAACCCTGTCCGTCTGCATCTTTCCTGTCTGTCTGACCTTCCCTCATGCCTGTCTGTGTCTACCTGTCTGTCCCCAGCGGCTGCGAGCGCTGTAATGAATGGTTCCACGGAGGATGTGTCGGCGTCTCTGAGAAAACCGCCAAGAGCATCACCGAGTGGTTCTGCCAGAGCTGCAGAGGTAGGACTGACTAGTAGTGACTACTTTAACTAATAGTCACCACTATGCGTATGTGACTAGTGACTACTCTAACTAGTAGTGACTACTCTAACTAGTAGTGACTACTCTAACGAGTAGTGACTACTATAACTAGTCCACGGATCCGTTGAGTAAACACGATAATCCAACGAGCAAACAGTTTCCAGTGCTGCGATGTGGAAGAAAGAGATGGATACTCATTATGTTAGCATATGCCTCCTGACGTCGATGTGGCTACAGATAGCTCTGTGAAGACCGTCAACAGACCTAGCTAGGACAACATTATTATCAATTATCAGCTTCGAGCTTGTTGGCATTAATAGCAATGTAGCCATTGCTTGCTCTTTTATTGGTATTGCTAATGATAGCCAAACCCAGCTACGTTATTAGCATTGTTAAAGATATCCCAAGCTAGCTCCGTAATTAGTATTGCTAGTGATAGCCAAGGCTACAACTGTTTTTAGAATTGTTAATGATAACCCAGGCTAGCTCTGTAATTAGCATTGCTAATTATAGCCCAGGCTAGCTCTGTAATCAGCATGCTAATAACAGCCCATGCTCGCTCTGTAACTAGCATGCTAATGATAGCCCAGGCTAGCCCCGGTGCTGTCTGTGATGCAGGTAGCGACGGTCGGCTGGAGATCAAGTTCCGGCCCAAGAAGCTGCGGGAGGACCCGGAACATGGCTCCTCCTCCAGGGTGGACAGGAGGCGGGGCTCACAGGTAATCATCGGTTCCTTCAATTATGTCTCTGACTCTCTTCCCTGAATATTTATGTGTACTCCTAACAAGGGGAAGTGATATATATTATATATATGAATATTCAAATATTTGTAGAGTGATGGACATTTAATAAGAACAAAAAACAATGAGTAGCGTGTGGTTGAAGTCACACGGTCCGCTGTGTTGGGGTAGTTAAGGTGGTCGGCTGTAATTGGCTAGTATGACACGCTGTGTGTTAGGGCGGTCCGCTGTGTTGTAGGGCTTTGACTCCGAACTTCGTTATTCAAATATAATTAGAATATCAAAAAATAAATCAAAATTCGAACGAATATTAGGCAGCCCTTAATATTGGAACCTGTTATGGGCCAATAGGGAGAGAGGTCGGAGAACACAGCGCAGTCTGTTCATAATATTGTAATGACCACGGAAGAGGCAATGAATGAAGTATTGATTAGACCGCCATTTATTAGAAACATAATAAACCGCTGGAACACGCAAGACCGGTAACCATAGCAACGCGGTAAACAAACCTCGCGAAGCCCAATCCAGGTCTAACTGAAGGCATTTAATGGTCAAAATATTATTAATAAATATTAGAATTATAATATTAATAAACAAATAAACTTTGATATAATTTTTGGGCAAAAGTCAAAGCCCTGTGGTAGTTAAGGTGGTCCGTGGTGTTGTGGTGCTCTGTGTGTTAAAGTGGTCCGCGGTGTTGTTGTGGTGCTCTGTGTGTTAAGGCGGTCCGCTGTGTTGTGGTGCTCTGTGTACTAAGGTGGTCCGTGGTCTTGTGGTGCTCTGTGTGTTAAGGTGGTCCGCTGTGGTGCTCTGTGTGTTAAGGCGGTCCGCGTTGTTGTGGTGCTCTGTGTGTTAAGGTGGTCCGTGATGTTGTGGTGCTCTGTGTACTAAGGTGGTCCGTGGTGTTGGTGCTCTGTGTGTTAAGGTGGTCCGCTGTGTTGCAGGTGAAGCGCTCGGCCCGGATGTGCGGTGAGTGCGAGGCGTGCCTGCGGACGGAGGAC
>OLKM01002419.1:0-15000 GCA_900291075.1 Melanogrammus aeglefinus | reverse complement strand
GACCAACCGAGCCGGCCTGCTGGCTCTGATGCTGCACCAGACCATCCAACACGACCCTGTTACCACAGACCTCCGGTCTGCGAGGGACAGATAGACCTACAGATAGACCTAGAGACCACTAGAATCCACTAGAGACCAGTAGAGACCACTAGAAGTCCACTAGAGACCACTAGAATCCACTAGAGACCAGTAGAGATCACTAGAATCCACTAGAGACCACTAAAGACAAATAGACCTACGGTCCACTAGAATCCACTAGAGACCACTAGAATCCACTTGAATCCATTAGAGACCACTAGATACAGATAGACCTATGTTCCGCGTGTGTATGTGTGTGTGTGTGTGTGTGTATGTGTGTATCTATTCCTGACTGTCTGGGTGTGTGTATGCGTGCGTGTGTGAGTGCGTGTCACTTTGCCCGAAGAGAAACATGAGGTTCAGCTCGTCTCTCCCAAAATGCTGGAAATAGTTGCCATGGAAACAGATGTCCCGTTTCCGTAACGATGACCACGTTGACGTCCTCTCTGTGTCATTTCTCTCTTTTATTCCACTCGAGCCCTGCCCTGTTTCGTGGTGTGTTGTGTTTTATACGTCATGTTGATTTGTTTGGTGATATTTCATGTTGTGTTCCCTTATTAAAACGACAACATTTTATCAAAAGTTGATTAAGTTGTTTAATTTTGGGATTGTTTCTAAATGGTTAAAAGAATAATAGAGGGATGAGAGAGGAGAGACAGAATGATGGAGGGATGATAGTTATTTTACACAGATATGAAGCGCTACACAATGTGGTTAAAATCTCAACTTCATACTCTTAATCTCTGCATAGAAATGGTTCTGACCATAACGGCACCCTTTTAGTTTAAGAATAATACCTCAATATACAACAATGTAGAAGAATAAGTCGTTCGTATACAATTATTTATAAAAATAATATAACATTATTTATAATTGTACTATTAATTTACAGTAATCCACAGAAAAGTGGTTTATAAGTGGACCTTTTTAAATAAAAGCGGTCAGTCGAATATTCACAGAAATTACCTATATCTTTGAATGACCTATATCCTTCCAAACCATTTTTGAGATCGTTTAAATAAAGAAACGTTTTCACGCGAAATATCCATAGCCTGTGCGGTGAATCCCCTGTGCTGCTGATGCCCGCTGCCCCTAGAGGTCTGAGAGAGCAGTCATCTAATCCTCTTGATCAGTAATTGGCTCCAGGTATGCTCAGGTGTAGACCAGTAGCTATACGCAGACCTGCTGGTGTCAGGTGCCTCCAGTCTCACTTGTGTGCTACTGACAATGTGAGTTGCCTTCTTGTCAAAAACATGACACATGACACTTTCAAGTTGTTTTTTAAATGTATTTTATATCTCCATATATCAATCAACATTTTCAATAATAATGTACACATCCCATAATAATCGCAAATCATCTGATACCCAGTGATTTTAAAACTCCCTGGCTTCAGCAATCAGAAACCATCCAACAAAATGATCCCTAAAGCCAAAATCTTGTTGTAGAAAGCTGTACATCTGTGGTTGGTATTTACATCGGGACAAAAGCACATTCTAAAGCTTACAAACAACGTATGGCTACTGTATGGCTGTTCACTGTTCAGAAGACCAGTCTGCCAGTCTGTCTGTCTGCCTGTGTGCCTGTCTGTGTGTAGTCTGGTGAAAGGCCTAGATCTTCCACTAGGTGAGGTGGGAGGTGGTTTATAACCCTCTAAACTGTTGGGAGTAGAGATGGTGTTGTTGGTTCTAAGCCTGCTCCAGGTTAGTTTGGCCCAGCTACGTCTAACTGTTTAGCTGGTTAAGTGACGGTCTCGCTGGTTAACTGGCTTTATTGTCTGTGTTTAGCTGGCTAACTTTTTAGCTAGATAAGGATGACGCTAACTAAATATTTAGCATATTACTATTTACTGCTATTTACCTTGCTAATTATTTAGTGTGCCAACTGTCTGAGGGTGTTAGGGTTTTAACTTCTCTGATAAATAAAATGTAAGAATCTGAAATTCTGGCTTGTTAAAATACACAGCCCTTTGTGTGTGTGTGTGTGTGTGTGTGTGTGTGTGTGTGTGTGTGTGTGTGTGTGTGTGTTGTGTGTGTGTGTGTGTGTGTGTGTGTGTGTGTGTGTGTGTGTGTGTGTGTGTGTGTGTGTGTCGCGGGTTCGATCCCTGAAGGGAGGGGCTGACGAGGCACTTGTTGTCTCCACTCTACTGCTATATGGCTGTTGCTAGGTAACTGGTCTTCCAGCTGATATGTTGCCATGGTGACGAGAGAGGCCTTAGCAAATGTCCGCCTCTAGGATCAACAAGAATATCAAAAACACCTGACGCAAGCAAATTATTACTCATAACCGCACCATCCTTGCATAATTTCATGAGCCTATATTGTTTTAAAAGGTTTCATGCTGTGGTAATAGCGATAAGGAGTCGGGCTCCTCCTCCTTGAAGATTCCAAGTGAGGAGGAGTCAGGAGTATTCTCCTTGTTTTGGCGATGACACCTCCTGCTGTCTGACACGGGACACCTCTAGTTCTTCTGCTCCATGATCTCCTTCTCTACCTGCTACAACCATCACTTCTCCTCAACTACCTCATCATCTCCCTCCTCCTTCCCCCCCTCCCTCCTCCTCCTCCTCCTCTCCCTCCTCCTCTCCCCCCTCTCCCTCTTCCTCCCCTCCTCTCCCTCTTCCTCCTCCTCTCCCCCCCTCTCCCTCCTCCTCCCTCTTCCTCCCCCTCCCCTCTCGCTCTTCCTCCTCCTCTCCCCCCCTCTCCCTCTCTCCCTCTCTCCCCTCTCCCTCCTCCTCCCTCCTCTCCCTCCTCCTCCCCTCCTCCCCTCCCCCCCTCTCCCTCGTCCTCCTCCTCCTCTATATTCTGCTGGAGATCTTGGTGTCAGCTACAAGATTGTTCTTCCAGCCAATTAGAGAGACAGTCCCCTGACTAAGTCCCGCCCTCTAAGCCGACTGCCAATCAGATCTTGTTTCAGCTTGTGTGGGTGGGGCTCCCGCCAGGGGCCAGGGTGTTGCCATGCCAACTCAGCTCTTGAACTATAAGAGCCCTCCCCCCTCCCAGACCCCACTTCTACTGAGGTGATGCTGGCGTCTGATTGGCTAAACTCTGACTTGTCCAACGGCCCGAGGAAAGCGAAAGCTGCTGTCTGATTGGACGGTAGGAGGTGCTCTCTTTCTCGCTCTCTTTGTCGTCCTTTCTTCCTGTCGGTCCCTCCCCTTCCTGTCTCCGCCCTCCCCCCCCTCCCCCGCTCCTCCCCCCCTCTCCCCAGGCTCCTCTGCTCCTCCTCCACCCGGTCTAGGTCCAAATCAGGAGCCCCACTCCTCCTCATTGCCCCTCCTCTCTGCCGGAGGGGGGACGTGCTCCTCCTCTCTGCTCCTCCTCTCTGCCGGAGAGGGGGCTTGCTCCCCCCCGGTGCTGAAGCCAGACCCCGCTCCTCCCGCTCCTCCCACTCCTCCTGCTCCTCCTGCTCCTCAGGGCCTTGGGGAGAGAAGGTTTCATTAAAGGAGTTCAGTACCGCTCAGAAGCTAACCCGCTAACCACAGCTAGCTGCTTTCAGTACCGCTCAGAAGCTAACCCGCTAACCACAGCTAGCTGCTTTCAGTACCGCTCAGAAGCTAGAGCGCTAACCACAGCTAGCTGCTTTCAGTACCGCTCAGAAGCTAGAGTGCTAACCACAGCTAGCTGCTTTCAGTACCGCTCAGAAGCTAGAGCGCTAACCACAGCTAGCTGCTTTCAGTACCGCTCTGAAGCTAACCCGCTAACCACAGCTAGCTGCCTTCTGCTGGTCCAAAGAGTAGCATCACTTCTAGAACTAAATCTAGTATCAGCTCTTCATTTAGTCTAGTCCATTCTGGTGCTAGCCTTAACTGGTCTCTAATCTAGTCCAATAAGGTATAATCTATTCTAGTGTGATCCAGTATGTTATGTTATAATGAAGTTTAGTATTATCTAGGATAGAATCATATAATTGTATCTGGTATAATCTAGTAAATTATAATACAATCTAATCGAATATAATCTAGCCTGGTATAAACTAGAATATTATATCATTGTACCTAGTATAATCTAGTTGAATGTAGTCATTTTTTTATAATCAAATCTAGTCTACTACAACCAGAACTACAATCAGAATGACACCAACGACAATTAGAAACACTCATACCCACAATGCACCTCGCTGGTACCTAAACATCAGGTGTGGGTGAAAAGGTTGAGAGATGAGTATGAACAGGAAGAGAAACAGGCTGGAGTCACAGACAGACTGGATGGACCCACAGACAGACAGGATGGACCCACAGACAGAAAGGATGGGCAGACAGACAGACTGGATGGACCCACAGACAGACAGGATGGACCCACAGACAGAAAGGATGGGCAGACAGACAGTTGGAAGGACAGATAGAAAGACAGGATGGACCGGCAGACAGACACGATGAAACGGCAGACAGACAGGTGAAACGACAGCCAGACAGAACCAACCGGGTGTTGTCTGTGCGTCCGATCACGTAGAAGCAGGGCTCGCCTTGTTTGGAGTTAGTCATACAGAGAGACAGACTGGACAGCTCCACTAGAGAGAGAGACAGGTTCACTAGAGAGAGACAGGTCCACCAGACAGAGAGACAGGTCCACGAGAGAGAGGGACAGATCCACTAGAGAGAGAGAGAGGCTCACTAGAGAGAAACAGGTCCACTAGAGGGAGAGACAGGTGAGCGAGAGAGAGAGAGAGAGAGAGAGAGAGAGAGAGAGAGAGAGAAGAGAGAGAGGAGAGAGAGAGAGAGAGAGAGAGAGGAGAGAGAGAGAGAGAGAGAGAGAGAGAGAGAGAGAGAGAGAGAGAGAGAGAGAGAGAGAGAGAGAGAGACAGACAGGTACTGGTAAGAGACAGACAGGTCCACTGGAGGGAGGGAGAGAGACAGACAGGTCCAGTAGAGAGGGAGAGAGAGAGACAGACAGGTCCAGTAGAGGGAGACAGACAGGTCCACTAGAGAGAGAGAGACAGTGTGTTTGTGGAGGCGGTACGCAGCCTGGGCCAAAGTCCCACCCCTTCCTGTGTCCTGGGGGGTATACCACGAACCTCGCTGAACATACCCAGGCTTTCTGGGGAAAACCTGGCTTGACAGAGACGCAACTCGCCATCAGAGTTAAATGGTACCACGACGCTTACTTTAGTACCAGGTTCACATAAAAGGGGCGTTTATCGCGTCATTTGCCTCACCCTCGAGCGAGAGCGGTGCATTTCACCCAAGGGGAGCAGTTTATTATTATGAATTCCTACGAGGAATTCAAAGTCCAAATCACAGCCAAGGGGAACACGGTTGCCCATAATAAGGCTATAGGGTGGCGTGCTGGCAAAACGTAGCCAACCGTGTTTATTCGTAGGCTAAGTGAAAAGATTCTGCATATTGTCTAAAAAATATCATGTATCACCATGCCTTTTACCCCCATAGATGTGGTGCCAGCACGCTCCTACGAACATGGGGCAAAAATCAAAGTCAAAAATAAATATAAAAATATTATTCAATGTGGTAAGTTGTAAGCATCCATTTGAATAATTTCAGGTGAATCTAGCCTATGATTTGCAATGGCCTAGGCTCCAACCTTTAATCTCATGTTGATTACCTGTAGCAAATAAAAAGAAAACCCAAATTAATACGACTGGGAGGGGGACCGCTCCACCGCCCTTCACCACTTCGGAGGAGCTGGCTCTCGCCAATAACGAAGGTCGGCCGATGATGGTAGGAGTGGAAGGGGGGATGTCCTCTGACCCCACTGCCTCCACATCCAAGGCGTTTGTAATGAGTATGTATCCATGTTTTGGCAACGGACATAAATAATTGTCTTGCTAATCAAATGTGAAATGATTGAGTGTAAATTAATCGTCATTTTTAGTTGAAGGTACAAACATTATTTTGGAGGGGTCGCCGACAATCGATCTCCAATCAGAGGTATATAACTATCAAAGCAAAGTGTCACGTATTCTTCTAAATGTTTAATTTTTTGGGAAGAATGTCCTATAATAGGTTTCCCTGATTCTTGCAGGAGACTCTGTCGGCCTGTGACTCCAGGGCGACTATGGAGGTGATTTTTCTTAACAATTCTCACAGCTGTAATATCAATAAAAAATGCCTAGGCCTAATTGTGTCACTGACATATGGTTTATGTGCGCTTATGTAAGGGATAACGGACAACACGGCACTTGACTATCCAAGGTTAATGTACGTTGAACGTGGGGGTCACTTTTGAACTTGAAACACAGACACACTGCGCAACAGTAAGGGCACGTCTTCTTTGTGTAGCATTGCCTACATACGGTCCAACAAGGACGATCGAATAACGAATACCCTCTGATGAGAATCTGTATCTCTCATAAAGAATATCGTCAGACAATGCCAAGGGATTGGTTCTGTCCCGAAAAACCCTCGGAGGCGCCTGTACGATAAGTGCGCCGAGGTCCACATGCCGAGGTCCTGACGCCATTGTCGGAGGAGGGGCTAGGAAGCTGCGCACGCCGATATAAGTAGCCGACCTCCAGGTAGACTAAGCCGAAAACCTGGTCCCGACCAGGTTTGGTTGCGAGCATTATTGCAGTATACATTCCCACTATGTACTTTTCCATTCTAATTCACCATTCTGTTTGTTCTGGTGTGTTGCGGTGACTGGACTGGATGCCTGGACTCTCCTCATGGATAACCGGCCAGAACTCCATCACCATTTCAATATGATGTGCATGTATTTACCTGTATGCCAATTATGGCACCCATTGCACTCCTGACCATCCCTGGAAGAAGGGATCCCCTGCTATGCGTTTCTTCTCAAGATTTCTTCCTTGCTAATTTCAAGGGAGTTTTTTCTTGCCCGTGCAGGGGCTTGGGTAAAGGGGGGTGTCATAAATATTTGGCCTGTTAAGCCCTTTGAGACTGTAATGGTGATTAAGGGCTATACAAATAAATGAATTGAATTGATACTGTAGCGACGCTAAAAGAGATCGACTTTCGTGGTCCAGCTAACGCAGGCTTTGAGCTCAACATACCTCGCTAACCCTCTAATCGAGGTTCGTAGTACAGGCCCCAGGTCTGCTGATCTGAAGCCCTTAGACTTTCCTTTACTAATTGTATTTCTGTGTGTGTGTGTGTGTGTGTGTGTGTGTGTGTGTGTGTGTGTGTGTGTGTGTGTGTGTGTGTGTGTGTGTGTGTGTGTGTGTGTGTTGTGTGTGTGTGTGTGTGTGTGTGTGTTTTCATGGTTTATCGTGTATGGTGTTTGTTGCGTGTGTGCTTGCTTGCCTGTGGCCATGCGTGCGCTCGCGTGTGTGCATGTATGGTTGTTTTGTGTGTGTGTGTGTGTGTGTAGGCTATATTGTGTGTTTGTGTGTGTGTGTGTGCGTGTATGGTTGTTTTGTGTGTGTGTGTCTGTGTGTGTAGGGTGTATTGTGTGTGTGTGTGTCTGTGTGTGTAGGGTGTATTGTGTGTGTGTGTGTGTGTGTGTGTGTGTGTGTGTGTGTGTGTGTGTGTGTGTGTGTGTGTGTGTGTGTGTGTGTGTGTGTGTGTGTGTGTGCGTGTATGGTTGTGTTTGTGTGGTGTGTGTCGTGTGTGTGTAGGGTGTATTGTGTGTGTGTGTGTGTGTGTGTGTGTGTGTGTGGGGGGGTACCGTAGTCCGGGACGTATCCGTTGCCCTTCTTCAGCACCAGGTGGATCCAGCGGCCCCCCCGCCGGATGTGCTCCACCGCCTGGCCGTGGGTCATGCCCACCGTGCTGCCCCCGTTGATCTGCACGAGCTGGTCCGAGATCTGCCCCCCCCCACACACACACACACACACACACACACAAACACACACACACACACACACACACACACACACACACTAAAGCAGCTGGTCTGAGATCTGCACCACACACACACACACACAGTGTGTGCAGTGTGTAGTAGTGTGTAGTGTACTGTAGTATAGTGTAGTATAGCGTACCAGTATCTATAGTGTAGTGTAGTGTGTAGTATAGTGTAGTGTATTGTGTAGTTTAGTGTAGTATAGCGTACCTGTATTTATAGTGTAGTGTGTAGTGTATTGTGTTGTATAGCGTACCTGTATCTTGGCACAGCGCTGGGCCGGCCCCCCCTCCATCAGGGCCAGGACGTAGAGCCCCATGTTGTACTCACTGCCCCCCCGCAGAGAGAACCCGAACCCGGTGGGGCCGCGCTCCAGATCCACCCGGTAGAACCACTGCTCCTCCTGGGACACACGGCGACCACAGCACCATGGTAAGCATCCACAGCATGGTAACCATCATCGCCATGGTGACCAATCATCGCCGTGGTAACCACACAGCCATCATCACCATGGTAACCATCATCACCATGGTAACCTTCATCACCGTGGTAACCACACAGCCATCATCCCAATGGTAACCACCATCACCATGGTAACCATCATCACCGTGGTAACAACACAGCCATCATTGACATTGTAACAGTACACCTTAGATAACCGACCACATAGAAAAGGTAGAGGAAGCTGGAAAGTATTTAGTTTGTTCTTGTGTGTGTGTACGTGTGTGTGTGTGTGTGTGTGTGTGTGTGTGTGTGTGTGTGTGTGTGTGTGTGTGTGTGTGTGTGTGTGTGTGTGTGTGTGTGTGTGTGTGTATTTTCGTTCCGATGTATAAGTGTGCTTGATTTTGTGTTCCCTGTGTGTGTGTGGTTTCATTCTCATGTTTTATGTGGGAGGCAATTCCTCCGGGTGTCTGCGGAAATAAGGCTAAGTGTAGCAATTATGTCTTTCTGTGAAGCCGGTTTGCTTCTTTGTGCTCAAAATAAATCCACAAGTGTGTGCGTGGCACAAACAAGAGCCTATTTATTGTGTGTGTGTGTGTGTGTGTGTGTGTGTGTGTGTGTGTGTGTGTGTGTGTGTGTGTGTGTGTGTGTGTGTGTGTGTGTGTGTGTGTGTGTGTGTGTGTGTGTTGAGGCCACCTTTGACCTCTGGCCACCTCCTCTCCTCATCTGCCATCTGGTGTCGGCATCGGACTCTGCTGCTTCTGAGGAGTCTGAGGAGAGAGGAGGAGGAGGGAGGAGGGAGAGAGAGGAGAAGGACTTTAATATCAGTTTAAAAAGTGTGTGTGTGTGTCTGTATGTGTGTGTTTGCGTGTGTCTGGGTCTGTGTGTGCGTGTGTGGTCCGTACTGCTGCTGCTGCTGCTCCTGGGCACCACCGTTAGCCGCAGCACATTGCTAGCCCTCCTGAGTATCTGGGTTAGCTCGCGGTGGCTCATGCTGGCGGCGGCGCGGCCCTCCACCTCCTCCAGGCGGTCCCCCGGCTGGATGACCCCGCTGCGGGCCGCTGGGCTGCCCCGTCGCACCGTCACGAAGCGGTGGGCCATCACACAGCTCCCTGTAGCGCGACAGCTAGGAGTTAGCACGCTATCTGTGACACCACCACACAGCTACCTGTAGTGCGACAGCTAGGAGTTAGCACGCTATCTGTGACACCACCACACAGCTACCTGTAGTGCTACAGCTAGGAGTTAGCACGCTATCTGTGACACCACCATACAGATACCTGTAGCGCGTCAGATAGAAGTTCGCATGCTACATGTTACACCATCACTAAACAACCTGTAGCGCGTTAGCTAAGAATTAGCATGCCATGTTACACCATCACATAGCTTCCTGTAGCGCGTCAGCTAGGAGTTTGAATGCTATGTTACACCATCACTCTGCTACGGCCGCTGGTAAGCTCAAAGTTAGTGGGCTAGCCGTTTCACCATCACATAACTACCTGCGGCGGGTTAGCTCACAGTTAGAATGCTAGCTGCCACACCAATGCACAGTTGGCATGCTAGCATACCACCAATCTACACAGATAGCATGTTAGCTGCAAAACCACACTACACAGTCAGCACTGTTGGCAGGCTACACAGCTGCATAATTAGCATGCTAACTGCCTCACCACACAGTTAGCACATCAAAAATGAGCATGCTAGCATAGGACCAAACCCTCTCCGGAGACCTGCCTTCAGTGTTGGTGTTCTGGGAGGCGATGACGAAGCCAAAGCCTTCTCCTGGTCGTCTGTTCAGCTCCACCTGCATGCTCTTGGACCTTCCCCCTAGCCCTCCTGCTCCTCCATCATTGGCTGTAGCTCCCAGCGTGGCTCCACCCCCTCTGACACTCTCCTCCACCCCCAGCCAATCGCGGGGCTCCAGGGTCAGAGTGACCGGCACCGAGTCCAGGAAGCTGGTACTCTGGACCAGAGACGACCCGGCAGCCTCACTGGGAGACTGGACTGGAACCACAAAACCAGACCAGTTAGACCCAGACCAGTTAGGACCAGTCCAGTTAGAACCCCAGGACCGGACCAGTTAGAACCAGACCAGTTAGAACCCCAGGACCAGTAAGAACCCCAGGACCAGACCTTTTAGAACCAGATCGGTTAGAACCCCAGGACCAGACTAGTTATAACAAGTCTAGTTAGAACCCACTACCGGAGCAGTTGGAAGGCTTTCGTCAGGGATAGGGTTACCTTGGCGTGTGGGCGGGGTCAGGGCGGGGCCCTCGGCGGGGCCCGTGCCGGCCTGGCTGAGAGGGGGCACGGCCCCCAGGAAGGATACTGAGGAGGAGGAGGAGGGCGTGTCAGCCGGACTGGAGGCGGGGCTCAGGGGGGAGGGGAGGAGCTTGTAGAAGTTGGGCGTGACCCCAGAGGGGTCGAGGACCGCTGTGGAGAGGGAGAGCGTCAGTAGAGGTCAGGAGAGGTCAGTAGAGGTCAGTACAATTACAATTACAATTAGGGCATTTGGCAGACGCTTTTATCCAAAGCGACTTACATTGGTTAATACACACATTGACACACCGACGGCAGAGTCAACCATGCAAGGCGACAGCCAGCTGGTCAGGAGCAGTTAGGGTTAAGTGTCTTGCTCAGGGACACATCGACACTCAGCAAGGAGGAGCTTGGGATCGAACTAGCAACCTTTCGGTTACAAGACAACTGCTCTACCTCCTGAGCTAAGCCGACCCCAGTAGAGGTCAGTAGAGGTCAGGAGAGGTCAGGAGAGGTCGGGAGAGGTCGGTAGAGGTCAGGAGAGGTCAGTAGAGGTCAGTAGAGGTCAGTAGAGGTCAGCAGGACGCGGGGGGGGTGGGCCTACCTCCTCTGCTGACCAACAGGACCACCTCCCCTCGCCGGGTGTGTTCCTGGAGGACCCTCTGCACCTGCAACACACAAACGCATAGCTGTAACCATGACAACAACATTCACAACCCATGGACAACACCATGAAAACCACCTCAAACATCATCACGGTTACCACAACTGAAACTACCACTTCACCACCACCACACCACCCCCGTTACCATGACGACAACCATCAGTACACCACCCCAGTTACCACGACTTCAACCACCACTACACCGCCCCTGGTAACCATGACGAAAACCACCACTACACCGCCCCTGGTAACCATGACGAAAACCACCACTACCCCACCCCAGGTAACCACAACGACAACCATGACTACACTACCCCAGTTACCACGGCAACAACCATGACTACACTACCCCAGTTACCACAACGACAACCATGACTACACCACCCCAGGTTACCATGAAGGCAAACATCAGTACAGCCCCGCATTAACCCTGACAACAACTACTCCCAAACCACCATGGTAACCATGACGAAAACACAAGCACAACTGTAACAACGACAACCATCATGACACCACCCCAGGTGGCCACGACGACCACCATGGCTACACAATGACAGCCACCAGGACGATATCATTAATAACATGGTAACATGTTGTCATAGACACCATATCAGGGTACCAGGGTGAAGGTGAGGTAGGGGACCGACACGTTGCCACGGAGACGGTACCTGCGTGAAGGTGAGGTGGAGGACGTCCGCCCCGTTGATCTTGGTGATGACGTCGCCGGTCTGCAGGGCGGGGCAGAGCCGCGGGTCCCAGAGGCTCCGGACCACCGCCTGCTGCCCCCCCGGGCCCCCGCCCCCCACGCTGAAGCCCGGCCCCCCCTCGCTCCGGCACAGCGCCACCGGGACCAGCTGGGGGGTGTGGGGCCCGGCGGGGGCGGGGGGCTGGGGGAAGGGCTGAGGGGCGTGGTTGGCGGGGCAGCCGTTGAAGCCACAGGGGGGCTGCAGGGTCGGGGGGGGGGTTGGCGGGCTGCTTGGTGGAGCTGGGGAGGGTGGAGCTGGAGAGGTCCCGGTCTGAGGAGCGCTGACGGAGGAGGAGGGTGGAGGAGGGGGCGGGGAGGGAGCCTGTGCTGTAGCCAATCAGAGAAGACCTGTGGAGACAGAGCTCCTGCTGCAGCGCCACTCTCACCACAGTACTGCAGTGGTACTGCAGTACTGTGGTGTAGTGGTAGTTACTATAGTAATATAGTGTATTAGTAGTTATTCTAGTAGTACTATGGTGTAGTGGTATTATACTAGTACTATAGTGTATTAGTAGTTATTCTAGTAGTACTATGGTGTATTAGTAGTTTTTCAAGTAGTACTATGGTGTAGTGGTCGTTATTATACTAGTACTATAGTGTATTAATAGTTATTCTCAAACTACTATGGTGTAGTGGTAGTTATTATAGTACTATGGTGTATTAGTAGTTATTCTAGGAGTACTATGTTGTATTAGTAGTTATTCTAGCAGTACTATGGTGAATTCGTAGTTATCATCATAGTAGTAGTGTGTATATATAATATGATGATAGTCCTCCAGTAGTACTCCAGTAGTACTCCAGTAGTATTCCAGTAGTACTCCAGTAGTACTCCTGTAGTACTCCAGTAGTACTCTGTAGTACTCCAGTAGTACTCTGTAGTACTCCAGTAGTACTCTTGTAGTACTCCATGTAGTACTCCAGTAGTACTCCAGTAGTACTCCAGTAGTACTCCAGTAGTACTCCAGTAGTACTCTTGTAGTACTCTTGTAGTACTCTTGTAGTACTCCAGTAGTACTCCAGTAGTACTCTACCTGCGCAGGGTTCCGCTGGCTGCAGGCTTGGGGGGCGGGGCTGCTTCAGAAGGAGGGGGCGTGGCCTCGCCGGACACGCCGTTAGTGACAGGTTGAGCCGCATAAGAGGGCGGAGTTTGGGCCAATCCTGGATGTTTAGATGGAAAAAAGGAGGGGATGAGGTCATAAACAATTTATGAAGCCCTGGTTGCCTAGGTAACCAGGTGGTCTAGGTAACCAGGTAACCAGGTGGTCTCGATAACCAGGTGGTCTAGGTAACCAGGTAACAAGGTGGTCTTGGTAACCAGGTAGTCTAGGTAACCAGGTGGTCTAGATAACCAGGTAACCAGGGGGTCTGGGTAACCATGTCGTCTGGTTAACCAGGTAACCAGGTAGTTTAGGTAACCAGGTAACAAGGTGGTCTCGGTAACCAGGGAGTCTAGGTAACCAGGTAACAAGGTTGTCTCGGTAACCAGGTGGTCTAGGCAACCAGGCGGTCTAGATAACCAGGTAACCAGGGGTCTGGGTAACCATGTCGTCTGGTTAACCAGGTAACCAGGTAGTCTAGGTAACCAGGGAACTAGGTGGTGGTAGCAGCCGTCTTCTTACCTGCACCGTTGCCGTTGCAGAGCTCCGCCGTGGTGTAGGTGAGCTGGGAGGGGGCGTGGCTAACCACACCAGGTGAGGGCTGGGAGGGGGTGTGGCTAACCACACCAGGTGAGGGCTGGGAGGGGGTGTGGCTACCCAGACCAGGTGGGCAGGTGTCTTCTCTGGACGGGCGGGGCTGTAGTAGATGAGATGTCAGATCTCCCTGTTGAAAGGTCACATTAACTTACGTGTGTGTGTGTGTGTGTGTGTGTGTGTGTGTGTGTGTGTGTGTGTGTGTGTGTGTGTGTGTGTGTGTGTGTGTGTGTGTGTGTGTGTGTGTGTGTGTGTGTGTGTGTGTGTGTGTGTGTGTGTGTGTGTGTGTGTCTGTGTGTGTGTATTTGTTTACAGCTTCCAAGCTCTGTTTAGGACAGCCATCAGGGTTGTACAGCATGGGGTATCCTCTCCTCAGCACCACATCCACACTGGTCCCCATGGCAACGGCCTGCAGCATCTCCACCACCTCCTTGTGCGAGCGGCCCAGCACACAGGTTCCACTGATATAGACCAGGATGTCAGCTACAAGGAGACAGAGGTAGAGCAGTGGTATGAGGTAATGGATCGTGTGAGTGTGTTTGTGTGGGTGTGCGTGTGGGCTGTGCAATTAATCAAGTTTTTATAGTGGTTTCCATTTTTGGGCCAAACATTCTCCAAACTAATATATAATTGAGTTGAAACGATTTTATTTTTGAATCTTTATTTTATACATTAAATGTTTTATAGAAATGCAGAACAGCTGGATACATATTTGTCGATTATTTTCTATTTCAACGTTATGTGTCTTTTTTTAAGGGGAAATTTCCAAAAAAAATTTGGAGAGAAATGCTGAATGACTTCATCATGTTTTCCATCTCAGAAAGAATCCCATTTTCCCAATTTCCATAATCTAGCACCCCTACCGCGAGTGTGTGTGTGTGTGTGTGTGTGCGTGTGCGTGTACGACCGTGTACCTGGGCTGAGGTTGGCGGGGCCCCCTGGGGTGATGCTGTACACCTGGAGGAACTCCCGGGGCCGACTGCCCCCCACGATGTTGAAGCCGAACCCCCGCGGGCCCTTGGTGAGGCGGACCGGGACCGAGGAGCCCAGCATCACGCTGACCTGCTCCGTGAACTCTGGCACTGGCCGAGGAACCACAGCATACCGCAGATATATACATTATATATACATTATATATATACAAATATATACATTTACATGTTTGTATATATACACAGCTACAACACTGTGGCAGTACTGTAGAGGTACAGTCACAGTACAGTAGCAGTACAGTAGCAGTGTACTAGTAGTACAGTAGCAGTACAGTAGCAGTACAGTAGCAGTACAGTGGTAGTATTTTAGCAGTGTACTAGCAGTGTATTAGCAGTACAGTAGCAGTACAGTAGCAGTGTACTAGCAGTG